>JAPMOB010157867.1:0-13596 GCA_029875015.1 Lepomis gibbosus
GGTATGTATGGACTTATCTAACTCTGGGGGATAAGGTGAATAGGCTAAAGTCCCAAAAAGTCGGAGTGTTCCTTTAAGTGGAAACAGCAAAATGTAAAATCTTTGGGCAGATCTGAACCAAACTGTCCTGTAGCCATAAGATCACAGGTTTGATCTCAGCAGCACACGTGCCCTGTCAAAGTGCCCTTGTGCAAGAGACACCCGCTCTGGATGAGAGTATCAGATTAAATTTTAATGCCCATCTTTCAGCAGTGACTGAGTTTGTGGTGCCTGAATTGTCTTTATCCAGCCTCCCTTGGCGATGCTGTATATTTCCTAAAAATAACCCTGAGTAGGCATTTTAAAAGTTTGTAGAGCTTGTGATCGCTTTGTCAGGTCTTCACATGTTCTCCAGAGTGCAGCCAGACTCAGGAATGAAAAATATACAAAAAAAAACACATTAACATAACACTGATCAAGACACGCTTGTCTTTATTTTGCAGTGGGAATACAAATTCAAAACACAACCATCCATGGAGCATTCACACAGCTTATTTTTTCCTGTCTCAGTGTGCTTTTTGTACAAGCGCGTCTCGGAGGGGAAACAGCAAAAGCCTGTCACAATCAATGCATTTAAAAGGCGACTTAAGAAAACATATTTGGAAAAAAAAAACCTTTTCAGTCACAGAACACATTCCTGTCGTTTCACGGAAAGGCAAAGTTATAACAAACAGTGACTAAGGAACATAAGAAAGTGCGCTTAAATAAAATAATGTGTTTCTAAAGCTCATTAAGGAAGATCGTTTCCCTCTTGGAGGATTTCTATCAAATAGTTCCAGACTCTTAATAAATCACCTTTGTCCTGCTTTGAACAGTCGATGATGGATTCAGCAGGAAGTTGCACCAGTTATGTGTAAACGTAGCCTAGTTTGAACGTAGTTACAATGTAAACTGAAAATTTGTTATTAAACAGGTTTCCTGGTAACACAACTGACTCTGCTATGAAACCAACACATTCTCACTTCCAGCTTGTCACATATAGACGCTTGGTCAAGACCAGTTTCCGTTGCTTTTTAATACTCTGGGAACCCCATTAGTGCCAGTTTTTGTACATGTAGGGCTCAGAGGTCAAGTTGGCAATAACAAATATGCAACATCCGGTTAGACTTTCAAAATAACACTAGTGGTCAACAGTGCGAAACGCAATTTGGTTGGGTTGAGGCAACAACAATACTTGGTTAGGTTTAGGAAAACATGACTTGGGTTACAAATAACTCACGTAGGTTTAGCCACATCACTTAACTAAAAACCATCAATGTTGACTTTTTTTTTTTTTACACAGGAAACAAACACTGGCCTCTTGGGTGTAAATCTGGTTTCTGGCTAACCCGTCCATAAAATGACGCGTTAAACTAGGACGCTAAGGGGCTCCCCAGTGCGTTACAAACTGACACGAAATGGTCTTGACTTGACTGATTGAGAGCCAAGTCGATTGTGTCAATGATGACGTCTCATGTCATCAGGCTGAAACAAGCGTGTTTAGTAACAAGGGTTCGCTAATTACGACTCGAAAGCCTCGTATGAGAAAACATATACAACAATAAGAATACGTCAAACATGACGCCCAATGTTTTGATCAAGATTGTTAAGTTGCAACATCAGTTAAAAACGTGGCATTTAGTGTTGACTTTAGACTCAAACGTTAGCCGGTGCAACTGGCCGCTGATCTTTAAACTGCGACGACAAGCTCAAAAGCGTCGTTTCACTGACCCCTTCTGGTTCAAAGTTGTGATGCACCCAGCATCACTTGTGGGTGCGTTAAGAAAAAGGTTTTCAGCTGGTGTTAAGTTTCTCTTCTAATACCGATACTGTTGACAGATTTTACAACTCTCAACCTTCCTGTTTGCAGCCGTGATCAACATACGGTCACAAGAACTTTAAGGTTTGATTACAATCACCTAAAACCTTCATGCTGTTTCTCAATTCTTAATAAATTTCCAATTGATCTCTCCTTACTGAAATCAACTTTGGTACTGTGGTAAAAAACAAAGACAAAACATTCCTCAATGACTACATTCGGTACAGGGGCAGGAAAAATAAATCTTTAAACCTCTAAATCTAAAAGCCACTTAATCCATTTGATGTTTGACGTAAATGCATCGTTCTGTAACGGGCTGATAGAAGTCCTTTCAGTTCCCACTGGATGTGAATCTTTAAAAGACTAATGGACTCCAGTGCCACAAAGTTCAAACACTCTAGATGACCCCGAGCTGCTTTTAACGGTCCGGCTGTGTGTTGGGGAATACAGAACGTCTGTGTGGAGGGGACTGAGAACACAGGCAGGAGCAACTGAAAAGACAAGTTAGTTTAATTTAGGATTAAAAGGTTTAAGTACTGATTTAAATGTATCAAACCCAAACCACTCGTCAGTTTTTAAAACCTATCCATGCCACTTATTTGGGGAGTAAATTACTTCTTTCTCAGAAAACAGACTAATGTTCTTTAAAAAGAAATGGGTATTTAAGGAAACGTCCAAAATCATCAGATCAAATCAGAGTCGACTCTATGAAGCTGTTTTTAAAGAATAAGTAAGTTTTTTTTCTTGTCAACAATTCCTATGAACAGAGCCAAAAATCTTATTCCTCTGTGCCGTTGAGCTCCATTGTTCTCCAAAAACAATTAAAAACACATCAATAACCCAGGACAGGATGGTCATGGGGAGGATCTTAAGGCACATCCTGGGGATGTGTCCGGTTTGAGGACCTCAGAATGTGGTTCTGTTGGCTTCATCAGACCGAGAGTACAAAAGTACTTTTTAAAATTTAGTAGTGTTTGCTAAAAACTAAAGTATCAGCTGTTTTAGTTCATTACTGGGCCATTGTTAAGAATTAAATATTGTTTAAAAATTAGATAAGACTATCCGCAGCCTTATTCTTTAAAATGTTGCTCTGTGACTTTTCCTAAAGCTGACTTATGTACAAACCAATCATTTGACAAACTCTCACACTCATGCAGGGACATCCTAGTAGACATAGAAATGCATTAACGCCTTCTGTTGGTCCAATAAAATCCATTGTCCTTTCTTGCGTAAACACATCCGGCTGCAAAAAATGCATCAAAACACTGACATCAACTCCAACTCTTATTAAGTCATAAGGTAAAAGTTTTTTTCTACTTTAAATCTACATATATTTCTGAAGGGTTGCTTGCTGCATCTCGCTGGCATAGATTCTAACAAAGACCTTCACTTCAGCAAAACATTTAGAAAATGATGCTTTACCTCACTGCCATCCTCCTTTTTAAGTTTGTACTTGTGAACCACAGAGAATACATTTATAATGGAGTGTGCCCACTTATGAAGACGCTGCTAATAATGAATAAAAAAAAGAAAAAAGAGGCTTCAAGACATTATGATGACAAAAAAAAAGAAAGATCCAAGTAACTTTTCTTTATATAGTCTAAAGCTTTTGATAAATTATTCAACTAAATGTTTAAAAAAAGAAGCAATCTACAGAAATGCAGTGAACTGCGAGGATTAAATGTACATTTATATATATTACTGCATACAAAAGAGAGCATGTGAACTTAAGGTGTGTCCGGGCTGGTTTGGTCTGAGAGAGCATAAGGTTCGCTGTGAGAAAGCATCTGTTGCAACAGCAGCCAGGCGGGCTGACGATGTTTAATGAACGCTGTTTAATCTAAT
This sequence comes from Lepomis gibbosus, assembly GCA_029875015.1. Classification (NCBI taxonomy): domain Eukaryota; kingdom Metazoa; phylum Chordata; class Actinopteri; order Centrarchiformes; family Centrarchidae; genus Lepomis; species Lepomis gibbosus. The sequence goes on from JAPMOB010157867.1 coordinate 3,683, forward strand.
TTCCTCCCGTATGAGTCAGCTCCATACCCAGGAGGCCGAGCTGCAGGCTACGTGCCAGAAAAATGCTCCCAACAGCAGCTATAAGCACATACAAAAAGGGTCTGTGGGAGTTCACTGGAACATGGTTTTGTGTTTTCAAAAAGCAGTGACACACAGGACAAACTTCTTCGCAGCAGAGCCCCAAAGAGTTGCATCAGCTTCGTTGCTTTAATCACATGTGAGCAACTGGTTGCAGGGAACCCTTTAGTTTACGTTCACACTGCGAGCAACCAGCAACCACTAAGTCCAAGAGGAAAACTGAAAGAACAAGGACAGTCAGCTGATCTCGTCGGCCAAGAACCGTTGGCATCAGCTAAACGTTTTCATGATGGTCAGCTGTCAACCTCCAATCAGATACAAAGCTTCCCTCTTTCCCTGCTGAGGTATTTTTAATTCATGAGCAAGTTGGCGAGTGTGAAAAAGAATAAAGCCAAACAAATGTTCCACTTCTTGATAAAACATCTCACCTCCGGGTCCAACAAGTAGCTGTTCTGGAGCTTTCCATCATATCACATGACCCTAACCAGCAGCTGTCATGCAAACTTAGTCGTTTCTTTCTTTCTTCTACTTTATATTTCCAGTAAATTTCTTTTTACTGCATTTTACTACTTTAAAGACTTATTTTCTTGTTCATGGTGGCTTAAAAATTAAGATTGAATGTTAAGTCTTGACCTTGTGAAGAGTAGCTGACAACAAAAACTCTAACTAAAAGGTCCATTTAGTAACTGCTAAATACAAAAATGTACAGACTTCAGTCTTAATTGTTGGATATAATGATAATAGTGAGATGTATCTAACAATAAATATAACATTAAACCACACTTTTAACCAATATATTTAACTTGGAGTGGCGAAAACAAACCTTCATAAAACTTTCCCCAATTATCATACGAGTGTTGATGTTTTTTTCTAACGGCTTCTCGTCCACTTTGGCCTAAAAGTTCTAAATTCCTATTGTTAAACCTGTATATGCTGATTATTGGAGGCAGCGTAATAAGTGCTAAACTCAACATCAACATATTACCACCTTAAAACCAAGTTACTTTTCATTGTGCAACAATGTAAAATGACAAATATGTGACATTGCTTTTTTAAAAATTGTTTCACAATATAAAATTCACATTTATATCAACAATTACGGAGCAACATTATCATTCATCTGGAGTCGTGCTTGTCCAATATTCACTCTCCTTTTAGCTCTGTCGCCGCCTCCTGAGGGAAATATCTGGCTCTTTAGCTGATAAATGCTCCAACATGTTCACCAGCTGCTGCTTGCTGCTGATCAGGTTGTGCACGGTGGATTTATCAGAGCTTTGTTTTGCTGATTAACAGCTGCTGGAAACGACGCTGGTGAGAGTGAAACAAAACACTTAAGTTTGCTGTAAAACCAAAACAATGAGCTGAAAGATGCTAAAATAGGGACTCTCTCTGACCTTTTTATGTGCACATTAATTTTATGTGACATTAATTACGGCAACTTTAAATTCCTCAAAGTGCTCATTTTCACGAACACTTGGGCGAACGCTCTCTGCTGATAAAGATCATGTGATGTGACTGAAAGCTCAGGAGCAGCTACGAAATGAGGGTTTATTTCCAACGCCAAGAAGGAGCTTTGAAATCCTAAATCTTCTGCAGAAATTATCTCAAAAACCCATCTCTTCAAGACGGGTTTAATCATTTTTAGAGGTCAGCAGGAAGCTGCGGAATAATTTAATAAGCTAATTATTCTTTTTTTTTTTGGTCAGTTGAATTTCAGCTACTGTTGCTTGTGAGAGCAAAAGATCAGCGTGGCTGTTTGCAGTTGTCAAAGCACAATGTGACTCATTTTACTGGCTGCTGCAAGGAATGTTGTCAGGCTGCGTTTACCACACATTACTGACCAGAACATCACCACCTTTAAGTCTTTCATCATGGAATAAATGCTGATTTGAAAAAGCCTAAATTTCTGACAAGTAGTGCAAATACCTTGTGGCGATAACGGCCAAGGTGCTCTCCATAAACACATTCAATGCTTTAGCGTTGATATATCAAAAAAAAAATGAGCAGCTGCTTGCTGCTTATTCAGTCGCTGCACTACAAGGCTGCTTTTACATGAACCGGTTCAAAGGAAAGGGTGAAAATAAAGGCACAAAGATTTGGACTCCTCTTCCAGTCCTTTCCCTCCCTCCCTCCCTCCGTCTCGAGCAGCAGCAGCTCTGAGAAGTTTCTAGAAGGCTCTGTCGGCTGCGATCACCATCAATACTCTCTACCGCACAGGACCCGACTGTCGTCCCTGTGAGCTTCAGCCTTGATGTGTCAATCCGCTGGATATCACCGCCTCAACCTCCCTTCCTCTTCCCTCTCCCCAGGGGCCTCACACAGTCGCACTTCTCCGTCAGTAGAAAGCAGTGGGTGGAAACAAAAACCTAAAAGCAGCGGCAACAGCACAAAAAAATTCGCCTCCTCTCCCTCTATCTCTGAATTCAAACCAGATCCATTTATAGCCTGGTGCGATCATACAAAGTCACAAAAAAATAAAAAATAAAATCTGAAGCATATTACAGACTAACAGCTACACAAGCAGCGAGGGGAAAGGTACTTTAATCTTTTCAAACATCCTGCTCATAGCTGGCAGGCTGCCTCACAAGATAACATCTCAACACACACTACTTTTTTTGTTTTTTTTAAATCAACGCTGCTGCATCTCAGTTGTATCGACGCTCGTCTTTTGACCCGGATGCCCACGACAGCTGTGGTGTGCAGAGTTCTGGGGAGTTTGCCACAGCCGTGTGGACTGTAAAGCTACCAGAGACACGGACCAAATGCTGAGGGGATAAACAGGGTCACGCAGGAGTGGAGAGTGACCTTGCATCGATGATGCACACTCCCACTGTTCTCTCTCTAATTACATCTCTGTTTAAACACAGATTGCCTGGCTTTCGATACCAGCTTGATGTTTCTGCGCACGCCTCAGCTCTGCCTCTAATGTTTCACCTCTGATGCTGCTACTAAAATGCCCCCCAAATATTGTTCTCAATTGCATAAAACCACATTTCACTGCAGATTAAATTAAATTCCCCATTTAACATTTGTTCACGCCATCTGCTTTGCCAAATGGAATCGCGCCAAATGTGATTTCAATACAAATTGCAGCAAAAGAAAAGAAAAAACGCTCCAGTAATTTGACATTATTTGATGCCTTTTGATATTTAAAGGCCAAAATAGGTACCAACAGGTACCCCGATCTGGACCGAGCCCGACTCTCATGGTAGCACCGGACGACTCTCCCTAATTAGGTCACTGAATTTAACACATGCATTTGTTGTCTACATTTGCAACTGACAGATTAATCAGGCCAAACGGGGAAGCCACTGCTAAGCAATCCATCACACTCGGGTAATTCGTCAATATCAAGCGCAGTCTGGAGAAGACGACCACTATAACAGGCATTATTTAGTGCTTTGGCAGCAGCAGGCTTCGACGACCACATACACACCAAATACCACGACGACTCACACACACTCACACAAACACACACAAACACGGGAGAGTTAAAAAGAAAACCTTCAAAAAGCACAAAAGAAATGTTCAAAGTGTGTTTCACAAAGGGAGTCCTGTGTTGTTGACTTCTCAGCAGGGTCGGCCACAACTACCACAAAGAGACAAAAGAAAGCGCTGCTGCAGTGCATTCTGGGGATTTGAGTCAATATTTACAGCCCGTGAAATGATAACGTTCCAGTTTTGTTTTTTATTTTATTTACACACATTATCATTTCATTCCTGAAGCGACGTCCCCGCCCGGCCAGCAACATGGCTGCCACGCTGTCAATACTCCCACTCGTCCGTCTTCATGTCCAGGTAGTTGAGAATGTTCTGGGCAAACTTCACCGCCTGCTTCCGCGCCATCTTGGTCGTCTCGTCTCCCTGCGGGTCCACGGCGTCCAGCGCCAGCAGCTGTTTGGTCAGCAGCTCCTCCAGCATCATGTAGCTCTTGTCGGCCCGCTTGCCATCGAAGCCCAGCACCTGGGCCTGCAGGTCCGACAGGCTCCCCAGGACAAGCCACACGGCCCGGTGCGACGGGTGCTCGCTGGGGCCCGGCTGGCGGCAGACCAGGGCCTCGCGGAGGTCCAGGAATGTGATGATGGCTTGGACCTCCACCACGGCGCGGCGGCGGGCCTCTCTGATGCACGGATTCTTGGCCGTGTCCACTTGGTCCAGGTGAGTGAGGAGGCTCTGCAGCTCAGCTTTGGGCCTGAAGCTCAGATCCCCCATCACGCAGTGCCGCAGGACGCCCTCTCGCAGGTGGCAGACGTGAGCTCGCACCGCCTCGATCTCACGGATGGAGTTGTTCTGCGCCAAGTCGTACCTGAAGAAACAAACACTGAATCACTCATTTGATAAAAATACTCCTGAACATCAACCACAAACTGCAGCTTCACGAAGATGATCAAACCTAAAAAAAGCATCTTTACGAGCTGTAGTAACACAATCAGAATGAAAAATATTAGCAGTAAGTTTCAGTCTGGTAGTAAACACACTGTGTGTCCGTTAATAAAAGACTGTAGTTTCCCCAGCTTCTGGATAAATGAAGGCGGTTAGAGAGAGCTAACATCTCTCTGTACAGCAGTTAGTTAGATTAGTAAAGTAGAAATGTTAACAAGCTTAATGACATTACTACATAACCTACTTGTCAAGGGTTGGAAACATCAGGCACAAGCTCAGACTAACCTGGTGTCCAGCTCTGCCTCTACACATACTGCACATCCTGATAATTATGTTTCAGTGTTCAGAGAAGTCTGACATCTGGTTTTTAAAGAAATGAGGGACCATGGAGCTGAGGTTAATGAAGTAAATTAGGGAGGCAAACGAGTCCTTTTAAGCTAATGAGGAGATGTTTCTTTTGGATTTTAATGCACAAATTAAATTCTTAGTAATTATCCAGAGATCCTGTATAGAAAAAAAATGATCCATCAAGATGTCGCAGCCCTCTGAATCGTAATGTGCCAATAGATTACCACCCCTAGTGCCGACATTACCCACAATGCAACTCAACCTCAGACAATACAGTTCAAGATTCGGGTGTTTACTAGTAGCATCTGATGTAGCCTGGAGCCTACGTCCTGCAGCAGAGATGAGCAGCACCTACAGAGGTCTGGTAAGCTCACTTCTCTCCACAGAATCCTTTCATTTTCAAACTTGCAGTCTTCATCCCAAACTGACACAGAGTCAAGTGACAAACCTTTTTCAGGTTTCACCCAGCTCCCTCTCGAGCTAAAAAGCTTTTATACAACTATTTTCACATAAGCAGTCATACTTTAAAAACACCTGTACACAGACTTATATGTGTAACATCGGTGGAGTTCCCGTTTAATAACAAAATCACATCACCGTATGATTTTGTTACCATTTGATAATCAGTATTATTGAATTATCACCCCAAGGTACCTGGATTAGCAAACATAGCTTCCCCAGTATTATAATTAGCTTTACTTTGCTGCAGTAAAATGCTTTAGAGACAGGAGGGAAAATGCAGCGTAGCGCCAGCTGTGCCAAGCCGAGGCGTCTGAAAGCGGTGGAGGCGAAGCAGCTCCAACACACCAGCCAAAAAATCTAAATTAATACCACCAAAATAAAAACATAAGTCAAGTATCATCATCATAAATCTACAGAAAGCTCAGGAGTCCCCCTAAAATATATTATTTAAGGTAGTTATCTTATATAATGCATTAAAAAACTCATAATATTCATCATTTAATGTGTTTTTTCTAGCTGGTTTAACAATTTCAAGCAAATAAACGCTTAAAAAAAGCTTAAACACATTTTCTATGTCATTAAGACATGTTTATTTTGAGTACCTAACATATTGAACATGCTTTTTATATATTAATTAAAGCCCAGAACTAGGCAGCATGAAGAAAAACATGTGAATGAGTGCTCGAGTCAGCTGTTCTACATAATGAAGTGCTTGGTAGGCGTTTTATTGCTTTCAGAGCTTCTCTGGTGATTTGAGTCTAATTCACTCTACACAGCGCTGTATGATTCAAATCAAAACCTCGACAACAATCCCCAGTCCCTCCTCCCATTCACCACCCAGCCTACTGGTGCAGTAACATCAGCTCAGGCGCACTTTAAAGTATAGAAAACGTTAAAACGGTACTGCCTGGCGAGCAAGTTGAACAATCTTCTAATCAAAAACATCTGCACTACAGCTGAAGCAATTAGTCAAATATTTTGACCATCGATTCATCTTTTTAAGTAATTTTATTTAAAGAAAAAGCGCAGTCGATTTTCCCCTATTTCCAATTTCATATACACCAAACTGATCACTCGACTGATAGGTAATATAATCAGCTGATCGATCTTTTGCTCGGTGATGCCTACCTGCGTGTGTCGTCTCCCTCCCCCTCCAGGTCCAGATGTTTCAGCAGCCCGTTAATCTCCTCCACAACCTGTTTCCGGTAATTTCTGATTGCTGCGTTTCCAGAAACATCCAGCGCGTCCAGCTCCACCTGCATCTCCGTCAGGATTCGTGACAGGTGGGCGCAGCTGTCCCTCCCACTCAGACCCATCAGCAGAGCCACCAGCTGACTGCGCGCCACGCTCACCTTCACCATCACCTGGTTGATACGGTGCACGGCCTCGTGGGTGTCCCCCGACAGCGGCAGGGAGAGGGTCTGCTGCTGAGTGCGCCCTTCGATCACATCCTGTACGGCGCACAGGCGTGTCAGCGCCCGGTAGCGTGCCTTGCGGAGCGGCACCCTCCCCTCGGTCTTGACTTGGGTGAGCCTCAGCACGAGCTCCTGCAGAGCATCCACCAGCTCGTCGTTGATTTCGGCCACCCCGCCGCCACGTTGAGGTGCCACGATGCGTTCGTCCACCAGCCGCCGCGCCTCGTTGCTCAGCTCCTCGATGGCTATGCGGGATGGATGAGAGCTGTTCTCCTCCAGGTAACGCAGGAGGCCCTCCACCTCCTGTGCCGCTCTCTTTCGTGCCCCCTGCAGCTCCGGTTTGCCCTCCGTGTCCACCTGGTCCACGTCCAGCAGCAGCCGCGTCAGCTCGCGCTCCAGACGCTTGTAGTCACGGTCGTTCTGCAGGCCGCTGAAGGTGCAGACCTGAGGCCCAAGAGACGCCACCTCCTTCTGGACCTCGTACAGCCGCATCATGGCAGGGTGCTGCGCGTAATACGCTTGCTGCTGCTGCTCCATTGGATGTTGTTGCTGCTGCTGTGGGCCGCCATGGTCCATCCTCTTCCCACCATCAAAGGGCTTCCCAAACAGGCTGGAAAGGAAAGTCAGAACAATGAGAAACAATTCAGAGCAGGCAGGAGCAGAGCCTCGGCAGAGCTAACATAGTTGTCTCCTTGCCAGAATGGGAGGATTACTTCAAAAGTTTCTTTTCAGATCCTCACAGCCAACACTGGATGAATAGGACCTCCAACTAATGTCTGGATCGCTGCCAAAGCAGCTGGAGCAAAGACAAACTCTCAGCCAAACATTTATGTCTTCAACTCCAGAGGAATTTGCAACAATGTGGTCAGGATGCAAATGCTATTGGCCCCGTTCTCACATGCTCCATGATATGTAAATAATGAGGCATTTCTGTGTTGGTGTCAGATTTTTGTAAATCTTTTCTCCACATCTTCTGTGAACAAAAGCGTCAGCAGTCCTGGGTAAAGACGTTACAGCTACAACATACCACCTTTTGATAAAACCACAATGGCTGTTATGTTGCACTGGAGACGGTCGCCCACTGACACTAAAAATATTAAAGATGAAAAATCAGCCAAGGACAAAGTGTTGTATCTCCAATTTTAAGGCTATTCCTGTCATTCCTAACATGTCAGAAATCCAGCCTGGGGGCTAAAGAGTCATTAAAAAATAATCCATCTCGTCTGTGAGCAATCCCGACGCTCTGCTACTGTGCTGTCACTTTCCAACATGCTGCCGGCCTCATCTATCTGGATCTGTCACGTCATTGAGAAAACAAAACAATTGTTTGCAGGTTCAGTTTGTAAAAGGAGGTTTGCTCCTAATTGCCTGTAGCACTTTTGATTGAACAGATTTTTGAAGCCTACACTGATATATACTTTAACCAATATTCATCTTTTTACAACAAAAAAATCCCGTAAATTAGTATTTTTAAAGAATTGTGTCCAAAATACAAACTTAATGGGACAATTTTCAGTTTAAAAATTAACATGTAAGTGCTCTCTGGATGACTAAAGGTGACGCTAGGGCTGGACAATAAATCTAATAAACTATCACAATATAATTTTCCTAAATAACAAATGTTCAATAGATGTTTGATTTAATTCACTTGAATCACAAATAAATTAGCACTTTTTTCTATTAAGAGATTTATTTTGTTGAGTAAAAAGGGACTAATAAAAAAACAACCAATTCATCATAATTGTTTTGTATGTTCTACCTCAGATTTGTTAAGTGATCCACTGTTTGTCATTAAGTGTTTGTTCTGACCATAAAGAAAAGTTTAAAACCACAATTAACCATTTAATTCACTCAGGAGCTAAAATCAGCCTTTAACCTTGAAAGAAACAATGATTTCACAAATATCGTGATAATTATTGATATTGAACGACCTGAAATTATTCATCATGATAACATTTTAGGTGACGCTTTTTCTAATTTACCTGTCAAACATTTCTGGCATTTCTACTTCAATTCGTTGTTAGTTTTCGGGCCGACGAGGTCCAAACACTGACCTGCAGTAAAACTAATGCCGATCAGTCGTTCCAGCAACTAACAGAGTTGTAAAGTCAAAAAAGTTAAAGAGGAATAGCTAAAAATAAAATCTTGTTTCTGCTGACGTCCAGTGATTTCACCCTGCGACAGTGATGTAGACGTGTACTCAGGGTGTTTCACGGTAATAATAACTTTATTTAACCAAGAAATGTTTGAACAGAGATTAAACATAGTTTTTTTTACTGTTAGGTGTGGTTACAGGTGTAATAAACTTCTAACCAGAAGAGGTAAAGTTACTCTTACATACTTACAAACAGAGCAAAGCCTGCTAGATACTGTAAATATGCATCCTCTCTGAATGGTGATATTTGAGTAATAAAACAGAGGAGTCTTTCCTTGACCTTGACCTCTTTTGTTGTCTCCTCTATTTCTTAGTTTAGACACAACTCCAGATAAATCAAATGACAACCCAGCTGAAGACCAGACACAAAGAAAAATGCCCACATAATATATTCATAAGAAATTCTGTCGCTAACAATCGTGCAAGAAAATGAATGAGGTTAACCTACATTTCGTCTCGACAAAACGAACACCCACATGACAACCATTCGGAGAATTGCTGTGCGTTTCTATCAGGCTCACTGGCTGACACGATGGTGATAGCTCTCTAATCCGCATGAAAAGGGATCCTGTCTGCACATCAAGCTTTAAATACTGAAGACAAAATACCCCAAATATGAAACCGTGCGGTGCACGTCCACAGTCGTGCAGGAAGATTTGGTCCAGCAGCCTCACAAAGTGTGTCACAGGTGCCTTGAGCTGTAATACGCATTTCATATTCACTACTTAGAAGAATACTATCAGCAAAATGTCACTTTTCAGTCAGATTAATAACAGGGTTCTTAAACAGTTCAATTATCTTTTGAGCCAATATGCCAAAAATTGTGCTGATTCCACCTCCTCTAATGTGAAGATTTGCTGCTTTTGCCGGTCTTATATAATCATAAACTGACTATCTTTGGGGTTTGGGCTGTGGGTTGGACAAAACAAGACACCTGAAGACGTCACTGTGGGCTCTGGGATTTTGCATCTCTTTGTAGTTGTGTCTCTGTGAAGTCATTTTGCATCTCTTTGTAGTTTTGTTGTCTCTGTGTAGTCATTTTGCATCTCTTTGTAGTTGTGTCTCTGTGTAGT
>JAPMOB010157889.1:0-12368 GCA_029875015.1 Lepomis gibbosus
GTGTGTGTGTGTGTGTGTGTGTGTGTGTATGTGCGTGTGCGTCTTTTTCCATGCCCAAATGCTGCTACTTTTCACAGTTACATACTGCTTATGGACCTACTATACAATGCCAAGTCCACTTTATCAATCACACTCAAGTGTGTAATGCTCTCAGACCCCAAGTAACTCTTGACTAAACTCAATTATTACAAACTCTAGCTTACTCTCACGCACACTCTCAGTCTCATTGTCTCACACACATGTGAACACACATACACACTCACTGGCACCCATACACACACACCGTTTGGGGGGGTTGATTGGACTGCACCTCTCTGAACAGACTTTAAATCTATCTACCACTGAGTACGTTCTGTTCTGTGCAGGCTTGGTTTTGCATATCTAGCACAGTAACTGTATCTCTTCGGGGAAAGGCTTGCTGAGCAGGTTTATCTGGGCCAGCTCCTCATGGATACTGAGCCTAATGAGAACAGCCTCGCTTCTGTGCATCAGATTCTAGAGTTACTCTCTAGTTTCTCAGATATGTCTATAGGACAAAAAGTAAACAGAGCTTTGTTCTCCTAACCAGGGACTAAATTCTTCCAATGTTATGGAGGAATCCTCTGTGCCAAACTCTATAAGTAGCACAAAACCCGATATTAAAACAGATTTTTTTTTTCACTGTAGAGCTACTGTATGATTGACACACTGTTCTCCAAACATGGAGGCTCTGATTTGCTTAGGCTGATTTCTCCCAGATGCACCCCTCCCAACTATCGGAAAAGAAATATTGTCTGGGACCTTGGTCGATACTGATGTTTGGTCCAGACTATTTGTTTATGTGTGGGGTTTATAGATGTGTATTGAATCTCCCACACAGCTCACAGACTCATCTGGGATGCCCGATAATGTAAAGCATGTCTGACATTAAGGCGTTAAAATGTGAATGATTACATCAGGACTTTCCGAGCAGGCCCACAACAGCCAATGAGAGAGACAAGTCTACAAGGAGACGGAAGCGTTACAAGCTAACTTTAATCCCGGAGCAGCAATGTTAACAAGGTTCTGTTGACCTGAAGCTGACAGTTAAAATCTCACCTCCAGTTCTTACTGAAGAATAAACAACCTTTGTTGATCGCGTCACCCCAACCATTTTCCCATTCAGACCTGTATCTTCTGCTCTTTCTTACGGCAATACATTACTAGAGCAAGTTGTTTCAGTGTCTGTCTCCATTTTGTTTATACATGCTTCTCCATGAGATCATGTGAGATCACGTGAGGTGGTGCATTGCTCCCTCTAGCACAATGATCTTAATAATAACCTGATGTGTGATGTGCCAATTTTGTTTTTCAAAACTGTGTATGTTTGAGATTAGAGAGAAGAACATCTATGAAAGTTCTCATTATGTGTGTGATACAACCCGATTTTAAAAATCAACTACAGGAGTTTAAACTCCTGAAGTCTGAGCCCGGCTTAAAGAATGAAAAAACAGAGCTTGAGATAGAAAATAAACCCTGCTTACTTTCTACCACAGATAATCGATCACTGTGTGAAGTGGATGTTAAAGTTGTATTGTCGGTTTTGATTGGAGTTGGTAGAAATTAAAAGACATGGCCCAGTCATTTCAGCAAATACCCCAAAACGACGTTATGTCAAGTGATAAAGCCCCTAGCAACCATAGTAATTGTTATGGGAGCAAAGGAAGAAGTAAGGTGGTGGGTTTTTAATGTCTGTGTTTAAGGGTTTTGGAAGGCGCAGATAAACTATGTAATCCTGTATGAAACACTTCAATGTGGCCGTAGTGACAAATAGGAGAGGATTCAATTAACCATAGTTTTCCTAAATCACAGTAGAAACCATTTCTAACACATTTCAAATGTTAGTAAAAAGCTCTTCCGGAATGCCCTTTCCTTTTCTAAAATGTCTCTATGATCTTACACTGCCAACATCACATGGCAGTCTCCATGCATGTGAGTCACTGCAACATTTTGACAGGACATAGTGAGGTGACTTCGTCGTCTTGAGAATGTGACATCTGTGCACTTTTCTAGAAAGACATTCAGTGTAGTTAAAGCACAGAGCAGTTTTGTGCCAATTAGACTTGTTATGGGAGTGCATAAAAAACATTTTTCCCAATCTTCTTTTTGCCTTTGCCTGTTCTGCTGCTACTGCAATATGACCGCTCCCATGCTGCTGTGCTGCTAACATCACTATGCACAATGCAGTTACTCTTACACAAACAACACACCTGGGAGTAATGGACAGCAAAACAATTACACAGTGAATAAATCTGGCCTGCTTTGGGAACATTTGCTGTTTTCATGTGTCTGAATTGCTTCTAGCGGGTCCCATTTTCACCCAGCTGGTACTACAGGCACCACCACACTCATAACTGTTCACCTTTTGACTCCATTCAGTGTCAGCATGACAGGCGCCAGATATGAGTCATCCAACGCGGGGCATGATATGGAAAACGCCTGAATCCCTTTCCTTATCAAAGCTACAATACTGACTTGTTTGGACATTGTCTTCCTGTGCTGTAGCAAAGGAATGGGTGGCTAAAGAGACAATGTTCTGTCTGAAGATCTCATTTGATGGATTAGAATCACTGAAAATAGGAGGAAATAATAGTGAATCAAAAAGTTAAGAGTGAATTTGAGGAAATGGAGAAAAAAAACAAAATAAGAAAATAAAGTGTGCATTCAGAGTGAATGACAACAGCACTTGGTGGGGGGTCAATACAGCCGAAGGTATAGTGGCATCAGTCACCACCTGCTGATCTCAGTTTGACTAATGAATCACTGGTTGCCCTTGGAGAATAATCTGCAGCAGAAAGGTTGATGGGGGGAGATCCAGTCCCCTGATGAATCACTTGCTGATGAATGTGTCCCTCCACAGCATCTAACAAATGAAATCAGTGGAACCACAAATGACTTGTTGGTGATACTGAGCAGCAAGTGATCAAATCCACCACTGGTGAATCTGTTTTCTAGACTTCTTGTGTCTTAATGAGGTCCAGCAGTTGATGTGTAGCTTATTGTGGAGCTGTGGTAAACATATATTTGATTCCAAACTAATCCCACTGAGAAAACTTCGGAACGAGTTACAGTCTGTATGGCCAGTTGGCTGCTTTGCCTCACTGAAATGAACATATGTTCCAGCTCATCAGTATACTGATATTATCCACATGTCAGGATTATGCTGTTGATTTAGTTTTGTATGAATTCCTGCTTTCTGCGTAACTCGGTTTTTCTGTATCTTTTTGGTGACAGCAAGCCAAACTAAATTTTCTTGCAGCAAATCCAATTTTAAATAATTTTATTTGTAGAAAGTATGATTGCAGCCTGTGTTTTGCTGGGATGAATGGCTTTCCTGAGACTGAAACAACATTAGAGGTTTATTGTGCATTTGGCTTCTGCATTTTAGATGCTGATATTGTGAAATCTTGTACTTTATTATTATTTTACTTCAATTAAAGTTCTGTCATTTGCATTTGACAGTAGTTTTGATAATTGCTTTGGGATGATGAACTATGGCTGTTTTTAGGTTGGAAAATGGCTATAATTTGGCACCATTGGTCATACTTATGAAAGCTTTTACTTTCTAAGAAGCTCCACCACCACCACATACACTGCTGTAGAAGCTGTTCATATGATGTAGGTGATACTGTAAGTGCATTTTAAATACCACTAGAGCAGGTTGAATAATTGTCTGGCTCAAATAGTCATAATGCTTTATAATGGTCTGTTAATGCTTTAAAATAGTATAGTATTAGTATAATGGCTTTCACTCTAACAAACAGTATGTGGATATATTTTGTTTTGTTAAAATATATGGTATAAAACATTTTCTTTTGATGTCTTCATATCTCCACTGTTTATTTGACATGTATGGTGCCAACATGGGAACACATTAAAAAAGCATTAAAAAACATATATATGCAAGTTTTTTGGAATCCTGAATAAGTCACATACTTAACATCCTGTGGAGGTGAAGTTTTGTGTCAGTTTCTGCTGGCAGCCAATTTACTAAATCAACAGAATCCTATATAAAGTTCTGCTTCCCGCAAAATATATTCATGTAGCAATACAGTGTACCCTGCAACCCTGCTCTATGTGTGTCCCTCTCACTGCAGTCACTGTTTTCTCGCTTTCCCTTCTGCCTTTTCTTTAAACATTACCCTCACTTTCTCTAAATTCTCTCACCAGTTTCACATGTATCTTCTTCATACTGTACTTCCAGGCCATATATCTCTCACCACCTCTTCACTTCAAACGCCTCTTTCTGTGCACTGTTTCGCCAGAGTTTTCTATTGTTTCTGTATTGAGTTCATCTGATGGAAATTACATAATGATGAACAATGACTGACTGTGAATCAACATACCACAGTGACATAAAACCACACACACACACACCGACAAAAGCCTTCGAGAATTTGTTGTTGGTCGTTTTCATACATATTTGATTAATATTTTAAGAGGTTTGGTTATTATTGTCACATCCCCCTGTGTAATTGTAGTCTTGTCTGCTCTCTCTTTGCTTTCATAAGCTTCTTTTGCCCAGCAGGAACTCTGTAGTAGAAAAACTCATCAAGAAACAGTACTCTCCAGTGAGAGGAGAAATGCAAATATTAATTTGTATTTCAACCGTTGCTACTTTGGTCAAAATGCACAGAGTGTGATATTAAAGGATAGGGGAACAGTGATTAAATTAAACAGTAATTACACATTGCAATTGAATGTCATAACCCGTCTTGTCTCCATCATGCATGAGGACAGATTGGAGAATCCTTCGCAATGAACTTGTTACCATGGTGACAGCTCATTGGCCTGTCTATTTGCCAGTCATGGATGGTTAACCTGTTAGGCCTCTGTACATGTTCTGCTGAATTCTATAGCTTTGTAAGGAGGTAGGTGTGTGTGTGGGTGAAACTGGCCTGTGTCCCGGGCAGCCCAGTTCACCCTGTGGGTGTGATTAAACAGACATCTGTTGAACTCAGATCAGGGCTTCATATGTTCATGGTGCGCCAACACACTGCCCAAAGCTGACCCAGGACCAATGAGTGAGAAGTCACGGCTCGACACTTTCACCAGCTTCTGTAACTCAATGCAATTTCTTATTCTGCATTTCTTTCATCAGCCTTTCTGAAAAGATGATGCTTGTTTCTGGGTTTTACTTTCCATATTTTTAGACAAATTGGTATCCACTATAGCTCTTGCTATTAGAATGGTAAACCTCCATGATTTGAACAAAGTTACATAATGATTATTTTTTAACATACAAAAAACAACAGCTCCCATGAAATTTTATCAGCACCATGAGTACTTAAATCATTGTAACTTGATTTTGTTGATATCAATTCAAAAGTTCACAACAAGTTCAAACGACAAGCTTTTTTAATTTCATCATTCCAACTTTTTAGTTGTAATCTGCTGTCTAAAAACTTCCTCTCTGTATACTGCAATTACAGACATGTCTGAACCAACCATTCTGCCTCAACTCCCCCATGGACCCACCTCTTTTGTTGAGCCATGACATTTATCCCATGGTGATCAAAGGCTTATGGGAAAGGGTTTTCATTAAAGGCTCATAAAAACAGAAAGAAATCTATAAACAATGAAATCTAAACACAAGGTCCACTTGCTTGCTTTTTCTGGATCTTTCATCTGGATCGCACCATCTTTATCAGCAGATTTGCTCAGTTTCCCGCCAGTGATCCAACTCTAATGAGCTAACAAAGATTGTGAGATGTGTTTGAAATCTCTTATAAAAGCTAGTACCTTGTGTTAATTTTGTCAAACTACTATTTCCAAGTTGAGCCTCATAAAGCGAGTATTATATAAGTGATTTTTTTTATTTAGCCAAGCAGAGGAATATGAGCACGCACACCTGGGTTAGCCTAGTTTCTTTAATACAATACACAAAATGAACTCACACACACATACACACACACACACACACACACACACTTTTGCTTTCCCTCTCCACCCACCTGTGACTGACTGCACCAATCTGCAATGAGAGCGACTGCCTTGTAGTCATTAAAATATAAGCCATGTCCTGACATTTACTTTTACTTTTTCCAATTACAACGAGGCAGAAATACCTGCTGTCAAACAATCTCATACACTTGCTCACACAAGCTGAAGTCTATTCTTGACTTTATGGCCTTGACTTTTTAACTGAGTGACAACATGATAAGAACTATGCAAACACGCTTAATGCTGTACTAGATATTACAACCATGTGTTGTCCAGGTCAGCTCAGCTTTCTTTCAGAGCCAAACTTTAAATTTTACTATAAGTTTTCTTCATCTGCATTATTTTCTGCTTGGTCCCATCTGTAAAGGTTGGAGATTTGCCCAGTAAAGGCCTTTAAGCTCGACTAGGGAGACATAGAGACAAGCAGGGAGAAAGGGTCGTTGGCTGCAGATAACAGTTGTTCTGTCAGCAAGACCAATGTTAGAATCAGTTCTCTGGCTGTTTCATTCTGGGTCCTTGTGTATGGGCCCAACAGATTTGTGAGGCTGTGATTGCAATGCATTATCCAGAGAGCGGCGTCAAAGGGAGAATTACAAATGGCAGCCAGTGCCCCATTATCACAGCCAGTCCAGAGGAGCACAGGAGAGTCAATCTGGCACCCAGACTCAACAAGAGGATGCAATACCGACAGACAAAAGACAATACAAGTTAAGTTTCACAATTTAAATTTTCAGGTATTTACTACTTCTGTCCAGTTGCCTAATTAGATTACGTAGTGTGTAAGTGGTTGCTATGGGAACCGTTTTGGCAGCATAAACAGAAGTCATTTAGGATGCGCTTTGGTTTGGCAGTAGCAGCCACAAACAAAGCCTCGAAAATCGGGAGCTTCCAAATTGCCAATCAGCCTGATTAGACGTGACATTGTGTTTTCCCAGTAGAGAGTTCGTCATTGTTATATATTTCATCAGCTATTTCTCCAACTCGCTAAGCCTCTGTCTCTCTCAAGATATGCTGTCTGTCTACTTCCATTTCTCATCGGCCCATCTTTAATCTCCCCTAACTCTGTCACCACTTCTTAATACATTCTCATATAACCATCTTTGATCTGCGCCTGGAGAAGCTAAAATAATCTGAAAGAGAGAAACTGATAAAAAAAAGAGACAGATAGGACAAAAAACAACGGTGAGCACCTCAGGTCTGTGTATTAAATAAAGTGTGAGCTGGAGCAAGAACAAATATTTCATTTCAGTGTAATGTGCTAAGGGCTTGTAGCTCACTCTCCAGGCATTCTTTAAACATTGTATACCGCTCTGATTTTAATGGCTTGTTGGCCACATCATAAAAAGTGACTCAATATCCATGACCCTCGGCTCAGCTCTTATCTCGCTCTTTCAGAGGGGTGAGCATTTGTAGTGTTGGGTTTTAGCACATAAATGGGACTATCAGCTGAAACGCACACGTACATGCTACAGTGATTTCAGACGGATGCAGTAAATTAACCAGTCACACACAAACACACACACACACACACACACACAGGTGTTAATCAATGATACCTGGAGTCTGCTGAGACACAGAGCAAGGAAATACACACAGGCACACCAAGGGTATTGTTAATTGAATGAACAGATTAAACCATTTATATCAGCAAAGCAGTTAAATTTCTGTTTAGGATGGAAAAGAAGAAATGGTACGGAAGGAGAAACACTGAGGAACTAATGGAACAAAGAGAAATGGTGATTAAGAAAGGGTAAATGTTGGCAGACGTCGCCACAGTGAGTAGAGTGAATTGTTACTGCCCTGCACTTCCAGTTTAGAAAGACAGAGCCAAAACCAACAATGAACTCAAAGCAAAATGAAGCTGTGAATCAATGGACTGCAGTGTTTGAACTGTGCTGAACAGGCTGTTTTCAAGGGGAGAAACACACAACAGTAGATCACATAGACAGCAGACTGAATGTGTGTGTGTTTGCGCGTGTCTTTTGATTCTGCCCTTTGTGCCCCATAGCCAATATAGAGCCTCCAGTTCTCATCGTAAATTAGGATAAATAAACTTTAGAGGATGTGAGCAGAAAGCCGTTGCTAGCGATCATAGCAGGAGCCCTCAGGCTAAATACTAGCGTGTGAAAGTGACAGTGGCATCATAGAGTCTTGAGGGAGAGAAGCAGAGGGAGATACAAAGATATACAGACACGAGGCCTACAGAGAGCACTTGAGAGAGATTGCTTGCAGAGTGGATAACTCAGATAAGGAAGTCATCCAATAATGAGGAGAAGTGGGTTCTGGCAAAGAGGAGTGGAAGAATAATGAATAGAGAGCATATTGACAAAAAACAAAGTTGGACTAACTTTTTGCCTCCGCACACAAACACACACATACACACACACATACACTTCTATAGTTGCAAGGACCCTCATTGACATAATGCGTTGCCTGGACCCTTACCCAATCCTTAACAATTACAAATAAAATGCTGACCATAACCATTACACTACCCCTAACCTAAACCTAATTCTACCATAACCCTTCAAACCAAGTCTTAACCTTCCAACAGCCTTTGAAGTTGTGAAGACCAGCCAAAATCCTAACCTAATTCCCAAAAATGTCCTCACTCTTTTGGTTAAAATCTTGTTCTGGTCCTCACTATGTAGGGAGTACAAGTATACACACACACGCATGCACACAGCTTGTCCTGGTCATTATATGCAGTCCATGGTCAGTCTTTCCTCAAAAGCCTTGCTTGCTAATAAATACAGGAGATGGATGAGTTCAGGAGTTAATCATCTCACAGTGTTAATGTCACAGCCTACAGACAGCCATGACAAACTTCCTGTACCTCAGTGTTTGGCTGCTCTGCTCCCTCCCTGAGGCTCTGCCGCCACTGGCCTGCTTCCATATGGGATGTTGTACCACAGTGTGTGTGTAAGAGGGAGGATGGATGAGTGTTTTTGTATCTAGATGGATAGGTGCATTACTTTGCTTTCCCGTGGCTGAGTACTTGTTTGTGTGGTTGGTAATGATGCTGTGATGATTATTGCTTTCAGACAAGAAAAATTATGTTTGTGTAACTTTGCAGCACCACTGAGACTGGCTTGGGATTTCAGAATGTTTTTCAGGAGATTAAAAGCATTGTTTCATTACACACTTGTTTTGGATTGTGAAGTTGGAGCGCTAAAAGCAAATGTTATAATAAATGTATTGAATATTTAAAAGAATACCTCAACATTTTAGCAGATTCATATTACTTTTCAAGATGAGACTATTGATACACATCACATGCCTGCACATTAAGTAAGGAGCTGAAACCAGGGGTGATTAGCTTAGCTTTAAAGGTGCTGATAGGTTGTTATTTGAACTTTGGACTGAGCCAGGGTAGCTGTTTCCCCTTCTTTTGAGTCTTTATGCTAAGCTATGCTAATTGACTACTGGTCCAGAACAGTGGCATTGATCTTTTATTCTAACGCACATAAGCATATGTCACAACTAATACTTTAAACATGTATGAACTATTCAAAATTATTCTGTTTTGTTTTTAGAGCGAGAGGCTGAACCTGGCATACATGGAAACCCAGGAACAAAAGCTCACTCAGGCTCAGACAAGAAGACAGTACAGGATGGTGAGTTTGGGAAAATTCATTTTCATCAGTGTTAGGATGGTTTTTAGTGACTGGAATGTATAGCTTAGGCCAACATGCACCCAAAAGTTAGCTGATACGGTAATCATCTTGTTTTTGCTGTTAGCTGAGTTGGCTAATCTGATTTGGCTTTAATATAACATATGTGCTGTTAGCTGAATGGGCTGTAAACGTCAGTGATGATCTATTTGTCTTGTTATAGTGACATTACCAGTCAGATGATTCAATAGAAATGAAAGCTTTGACAGCCAGTCATTGATGTTCCACAACAGATTGTAGCATTGCTTTACACTGAGTTTAAATTCTCCTGCTCTGCTGTCTCAGCTGCCCATAAAACGGTTGGCATAAAACAGCAGTGTTAAGCACAATTAGTTCTCCACGCTGTTTACAGTTTAAGCTCATGGCATTCAGCTCAAGCTTAGTACATGGCTAATACATGCAGGATGATCAAAGCTAGCCCCTTCATTAACATGAAGCTATTTCCAGGGTTAGCTTCATTACTAACATCATGGTCTGTTGGTGCATGCTAGCATGAAAACTGTAATTGGAGATTTAGCAAGTGGGCAGCAATATGAAGTAAAGATTTCCCTCTTCAGAAGAGAGTCAGTTCTTGCAACTTACCAGAGTTTGTAATGTGCCAATGTGGGTGTAATGAGCTGAAATCCTCTGTAATGCTATTTGTTTGAGATTAACAAAAGGTAACATCAGAGACATTTAAATTGCTTCCTCTCAGTAACCAAAGAAACAATGAATTCTGCAGTAATTTGCTTTTGGTCAGTTTTTGATTATCGCTACATGCTTTTATTTTTGCATCACATTTTTTTCAGCATTTAACTTGATTTAATGAAAATTCAGAGGCATAAGATTTAATCATTATCTGAAAAAAAAATTTCAGGAGCATGCACATCTGGTTGAAGCGACAGCCAATGTGCATTCTTGATACACCACATGACATGGAACAACAAGGCTCCAGAGTGCTGCTTAAATGATTACAGAGTTGGCAAATGGAAAACTAAATGGGGAACCAATTGGTGAATCAAATGCAATTTGAAATGTGACTGATGCGCACATTGTGTTATGTTCGTTTGGTAATTACAAAACCAATTACACATGTTTTGATCTAATTCAGTGGAAGATTAGCTGCATGGTAACATACATAATCCACAGTATCAAAGCCTAGATAAACAACAAAAAGAGCCGCAGCCATATTGTGCTGCTGTGAGATTAAGTCTGGATAAATAGTATTGCTGTCTCAGTACATCTTCATGTGCCTGAGTCAGTTCAGTGCAGAGGTTGGGCTTTGTGGTGAGGTTTGCCTGTACAGTTTTTTATGTCATCCTGATCAGCTCTGAATAAAAACCTCTGTCACTTATAACATTCTAGAGCTATGTCTCTGTCAGTTTTGAGGGAATGTTTCATTGCTGTAGAAAGCTGGAATTCAAAGATTTATGTTAACAAGAGCCTTGATTGGGAGTGCCTTTGTATCTTGGGAAAACAGTGAACATTCAGTTGTGAAATGGGAGTGCCTGGTGTTGACCCCACGTGTGCTATATAGGCAAACAATCCTTTATTCTTTTGACAGACTCGAATCTTCAAATCTCGTTCATTAAAATGAACTAATCTTTTTTTGAGTCATTTCATTCATTTTGGTCAGTTGAACTAGGGTGAACAGCACAGTTCTTAAACACAGAAGGCTACCTGGCTTGCTTTAATTGACAAATTATAATGTACAAATTCACCTCTTCATTCATTTCATTTTCTATCATCGTTCGATAAAGCCCCACGGGGCCACAACCAAATTCAAAGCATGTAAAAACCACAGAAATATGTTGTCAATATTCAATCGCCACTACTCCGGCTAAATCTGTCCATTTTCACAATCTTTCTTGAGCATACAACCAGACCAGCCGTGCATATAATTAGATATAATATAATCATTATATCTCAAAATTGTTCATTTATACAGTAGCCTAACGTCCCTATCCATGAGTAACATCTATATATTAACATCAGATTTCAGAGTTGGGAATATATTGAAGTAATAAGCTTGACACACTATATGAATAAAACACACTCTTATTAAAATTTAACCAATTTAATGATAATCTGAATAAAGCCACCAAGTTATTTAAAGAACTTCAGCACAGAGAGAGGAACAAAGAAATAAACACATAATATAAACAAAGCAGTTTGGCAGGTCTGGATGCACAATAGGCCACATCAGCTCCGGATTCTGCCGACAGAGAGACATAAACATGAGAACATCACTCTCAAACACTGGTAGGTTGTTCACCAGTCAAAAGCTGTGAAACAACATCACAGCTCTGTTGATAGATAAAAAGTAAAGGTTACATTGCATTCTCTCGCAGACCCAGATCAGCTTTTAGCTGTAAACACACCACAGCGCTAACGCTAATGTTGCTATGTGGCTGTGTTTCAATATTTTAATGACTGGGTCCGCTTGTTTTGGAGAGGAGATGACCTCTGAGGTAATTGGCTCCTGGTAGAACCTTGAAAGGGCTCTGAAGTGGACCAGACCCAGAACAACTCTCATCAGCTAGCTGTAAACACTAGCATGACTAAAGTTACGGTACGGCTGTGTTAAGACTATAGTACAACATCACTGCGCTGTAATAACGTTGTGCTTTATTAAATGTCACATAATTAACAAAATATATATATAAATATATATTAAGGGTGGGCATAGATTAATTTTTTTAATCTAGATTAATCTAGATTAATTTTGAAATTAATCTAGATTAATCTAGATTA
>JAPMOB010157944.1:0-12073 GCA_029875015.1 Lepomis gibbosus
GTTACATTATTTAAAGGTTAAGCAAGCTAAAGTTTTGCTAGTCTGCCTGTTAGCTCCTCACCTTCACCTGTCAGACATACCTGGTGATCCTGAACACATTTTTTGGCTAGAGATTTGGCCATTGATTTTCTATGATTTTATTCTTCTGTTTGTTTTGGCTGCTCTTTTGTGGGTCAGCCTGCAGTGTTCCCTTAAAGCGACTCGCTTTACATTTGCGGGTCCTGCACATCTAAAAGGACAGATGTTTCGAAAATGAACCAGTTTCACAATAACAGCGGGGGCGGGTTATCAGATGACAAATTTGAAATATGTTTTCATGATACATTTATTTATCATGTAAATGCATCTAAAATTTTGTTTATGAAAGACAGTCAGTAAAGTGTCTAACTTGATCCCATTTAAGGGTTAACCATTGATCTTTGCTTGGGCCCCCCTAGGCCTCGGCCGGGGTCATCTGAATATTGCTGCAGTGACAAAGTCAGACGAAGGCTTCTACAAGTGTGTGTGTGTGTGTGTGTGTATAGGCTACTCAGGAAATGTGTCACCACATCTGTTTCGTTAACACTTCCTTTTTCAGAAGCTATGTCACATTCTGATATAAAAAGAAGTTGTCAAATACTTAAACTCTAATTAGAAATAGACATTTTTGAAAACAAAAACAGGAGATTCTAATGTTCTGTGAATGTCTAATCTCATACAGTCTAACAATAAGTACGTATATGTACAAGTGTTGTGTTCTGTACTTGCATGCATGTACATTTGGACATTTGATTTGAACATGAATTTAAGCATACATTATTATATATTTATATTTCTGTAACTGATCTGCTTTTGAACATGTGGCCTACTTGATCCAGGATGTGGGTCCATTTGTGAAGTCTTTTACATGGTTTCTTCTAATTTGGGTTTACTAACGTGTGACCTCTTTTGTTTGTGAAAGCACTCAATTACAAATAATATTTACCTTTTATTACAGCAACGCCTGAAGAGTCTTTATTTCTTCTGCCGTTGATTGTTGGGCCAGTTTGTGGAAGTTTACTGATTATTCTCCTGCTGCTGTGTTGCTACAGAAAGTCAAAGGGTGAGACCTTTTCCTGCTGATATTTGATAGTTTATAATCTGATTATTTAAAGTTGTTATTGTATTCAGTGCATCAGTTTCCAAAGTTTTTTGTTTGTTGTTTTTTTTACAGATTCATACTTTGCCAGGTGGGTACAGCTGTCTTCTCTCTTAAACTTAAGGCACAAAATGTTCCTAGTAAATTTACTGACTTTACTATATTTTATATGTGTTTTTTTTATTATTATTTGTAGGACTACACAGTCTCAGAGAACCACTAAGGGCTCTGCTCCAGATCAAGAGGTGCACCAGAATGAAACTCAACCTACAGTGCACTCGTCTCATCTCCATGGTCAGCCTTAAATGATCCAGATTCATTTATAATTTCATTTTTATGACCTTATCAAACAAAAATTAAAAAAATACAATCATTGCTTTATATTATAAAATACATTTAACGAAATTTGAGTTACACCTTTGACATTAGACAATTCAAATAACTCAATATTTATTATTTATTGAATATTATATATTTATTAGAAAAGAGGCAGGTTAGTTGGTTTCCTAAAGTTGAAATGATCAGTTTTACTGTGACTTGATTTTCAGGTGATGCTTGTCTCTCTGAATCTATCAGAGGCTCAGAAAACACTGAAAATGGTACAGTAAATGTTTTATTATAAAGAAGACTGATCATAACTGACAATCCTGTAAGTTAAGAAAACGTATTTTTCAGATGCAGATGAATCCAGTTATGTCACATACTCGTTGATTCAGCTTAAACACAGCAGTAATAAAGGTGAGCACTCAAGATACAAACAATAAATACTATGGTCAAAACATTTATCAGGCCTGCGATTCCTAAATAAGAGACATTATTAACTTTTGATGCCTCTGATCATCTTAACAGGGCAGCACAATAAACCAGAGGAGAGCTGCCTTTACTCGAATGTGAAGATAGGATCAGCTGCAGGTACAGTCACTTACAAAAGTTTGTCATTAGTTTGTATTGAAATATGCAAAATATTATTGAAAGTGACTCTGTAGCTCAAATCACTCTGATCATCTCAGGTAGTAATCACATATGGGAGTGGACAGAGCCAGAAATAGTCATAATCAGGGGCATTTGACCTATGTGACATTCTCACATAGGAATTTTACTTCCAGTTGTATTTTTGTTTGTTTTTTAATTTCCAGTTATGTTGTTGCAGACTAGACTGTAGAAGGAAATTCTGTTCTACAGAAAGAAAATACAAAATGTTGTGTATATTTGCTGTAAAATGATTGCTGTTGGTTAGTTGCTTGGATTTGAGTTTGTTCTCTGACTCCAAAGATTTTCAATCTTAACACGAATACATTTCTTACTTTTTCTATTTCATTTTTTAAAATTCTAATTAAACTTTTTTAACTGATATCCCCTCTATAACCCGTAACTATTTTCCTCTTGTCTTATTATGCATGCTTCTTTATTATGCATGTATACTGCAAATACGCACATGACAAAAACAGTTTTCATCTATCGTCAAATTCTGTAAAGCACAAAATATACTCTGTGTGGTTGTTTGAGCACTTTGGGGTTTGCAATACTGTCATTTAAGCTTTACCTAGATTATCTGCCTTCAGTTCAACATACATTTAATCTGTTATTGGTAAACATTTCAAACTAATCTGATCTCCTTTCATAGGAAGATCATCTCCTGCAGCAACAGATGAAACTGTTTATTCAGAAGTCAAAATAGGAACGGCTCTCGGTAATAATGCTCCCATTTAATGTGCATGTTGTGATTTGTGTCTTTAAAGTGACTACATCTTAAATAACCTTTTATCTCTGGTTTTCTTCCAGGTCCATAAAGAGAAGAGTATTACTTTTTCATGTTATTTTAAATATGGATTGATACTGTATGTACTTTATTTGTTCCTGGATGTTTTGAAAGCTTTGTCTCATTTTATCATTTTATGCAGCAATAAAACTTTTCAGCCAACGGTTGTGTCCTTAATTGCTTTTTTGTCTTTTTTTTGTGTGTGATTTCCTCTGCTCACTTTTGTGGCTCATATCTACACAGCTGGGGAAAAAACAAACTGACAGACAGAAAACTAAAAAGGTAAAATCATTAAGTATTAAATGGTTGGAAGAACGTTTGCTTTCTTTTAGTGAGGTTATTACTTTTGCAATGTTTAAGATGCTCACTAGAGAGGGTGCACTGGCAATACACGTGTGTCAATTCAACTCCCTTTATTCCAGCCCTATACCCCACAACAGAAAAAATGTAATACAATATTGTAAAATAGATTTAATATTTAAAAATAATAAACTAGAGGAGAGCTGCCTTTACTCGAATGTGAAGACAGGATCAGCTCCAGGTACATCCCTCTTGTAATGCACCAGAAAGCTCTGTTTGTTTAGATGTGAAGACAAGATCAGTCAAGTGCAACTGACTTTTGGAAGTTTTTATTGGGTGCTGTGCTGCCTGCAACAGTGTAATATTTTAGGTCTACGACTAGATGGCAGCCATGGTCAGATCATAACACTATATACTGTATATGTAAGAGCTTTTAGGCTTTTTGGTTAACAGGAGGGGTTTTCAAAGTGAGAGACTGCGGGCCTCCCCTCAGACAAAGCATGAGAAATGGAGCCCATCCACCACATCTTTAGTTTACTTGGTAAGTTTCACTCAATTCCTGAATGCCTACGGGATCTTGAATATTTTATTTGATCCCATAGACTCTCGACATTTGAGCCAAAAAAGCCTAATATTGCTGACTATTGAATATTGACTTCACCTAAGGAATTGATTAGTTTCTGACTCTGATGGAGGGAAGACAGTTTCCCAAAACTACTTTATCTCTCAGACATGTAGGCTATTACATATGATCTCTCTTAGATAACTGATGTAATAAGTAATTTAATGTTTCATTTCCATTCACTGAGCCTCCCCTGAAATTGTTTGGAGGCCCCCCTGGGGAGGCCCGCCTCATAATTTGAAAACCCCTGGTTTACAGTATGTTGATTTTCAGATATGTTTGATTAAATAATTATGACATAACATTTCTCATGCTGGTGAAAAATTATTAATAGTATAGCTGTATTTAAAAACGTCATATTATGCTCATTTTCAGGTTCAAAATCTTATTTAGGGGTTGTAACAGAACAGGTTTACATGGTTTAATTTTCATTATTATTAATAGTACTTTTATTTTATTATTTTATTGATTATTAGAGGTTTCTGTCCTCCATCACTTCCACTAAAAGCAAATTAGAAAAGAATGTTATCAGGGCCAGTATGAACATGGGGGACGATTGTAGCAACCCAAACATGTTCACTGTTCATATGGGCATGACTATTGTTTTAAGACACATCGCAAAAAAAGTCCGAACTTAAGCATAAGCATAGTTTATTTGTGTGACTCAGTATCACATACAATGTCTCAGTGGGCTTTATAGGCCCACAGCATCAGCGGTTCTCATCCCTGACCAAATCCTCAAAGAAGACGGGAAACAAAAGATTTAGTCAAAAAACAAACATGACACAGCTGAGGTTTGATTGTATTTAATTTAATTTTCTGTTAATGCATTTTAATATGTGGTGCCCAGTCATGAAATGAACATCAGGCCCTGCTATAGAGGGTATGCCCATGATGTCACAGAACGCAGTTACGCTCACTGAGTGGCAGAAAGACGAGCTGCAGTGTTAGCTTGAATCAGCTAAAACACAAACAACACATCTAAAATAATCACTTGTTTTACTCCCAATTTGTTAAACGTAGCCATGGTAACAGAGGTTTTGCCACTCAGTCCAGCGTGTTCCGGAAGGGGAAGTGACATCAACGCATTCCCTCTATATTCCTTTTATCCTTTTACCTTTTATCTTTGCATCATTTAATAACTGCCTTACAAATTAAACCTGAAACGTTGCTTCTGTTTCAGTTGACAATCTGATGTATGCCGAGGTTCACTCACACGATAAAGCCAAGAATATGAGGTAAGTAAAGCTTACATCCACCTGCAGCTGTTACTGTTGGACAGGTTTGTCTTGGACACAGTGAGTTCATCCAACACAAATGTGTTTCAATATTTGTTCAATGGTAGCTGTTACTGATCTGAAGTAATTTAACTATGTTCTGTTTATATAATTATGTTTTTTAAATATTTATTTTACATATTCTTAAATCATTCCTTGTTTTTTTTTATCAAACTATGTTTGTTGTGACTATAATTTATTTAATTTTAGATTTTTCATTTTTCATTTCAAACTGGTGCGTCTCCTTTTATAAGAAACTCCTGCAGCAGCGGATGAGACCGTTTATTATGAAGTTAAACTAGGAACGACTGTTGGTAAAAATGCAGTGATCTGAATTGCATTTTCAGATCAGTCCCTGTAGCGATTTATTTTACAGATGGTTACATGGACTATAAATGGCTGTAGTATATCATACCCTTAATTCTTAAATAACCCTAATTTTTTTCCCTATGGTTTCCGCCAGATCAATAAAGAGTTCTGTATCGACAAAACAGCCTCTATGTAATCACTGTGTGCGCCTCTGCCCTCCAAATCTCAGACAGTATTTTGTTTTATTTATAGCACACCATTTAAATTATCACACACAATATTTTAAATGTTCCTACTGAGTCTATTTCCTATATTTCTTCTACAATATACTGTCACATTATTTCTTAAAGCTCCTGTAGACTACTTCTTTTCAGTTTTTAATGAAAACGCACATTTGCAACATTTAATTTATTAGATATGATTATGTAACATTTCCTTTTACACACGTTTTCCGATGGACTTTTTCAAAAATGCTGCATGTATTTTATTTTCACCTGGATGTTTTGTATTTTAAAAGTTTTGTTGACCATTTTGTGCATCAATAAAAACCAGGATGCTGTCAGCAGTGTAGTTGCTTTTATGTGAATTCTTTTACACATCCAGTTAATTTGTTTTATAATCTTCCCCCTAATTTTAGTGATCCAACAAAGTAAACAGTAAAATGCTTCCAGGGACAGAAAGACTGTAGAGGTGCAAAAGATGTGATGTGACCACAAACTTGCTACTTTAAACCATGGAGCAGATCTTATACCAGAGGGATTGTTTTTGTTGGTCAGTTAACCATCAGGTTAATTTCTTAAAAACAATAAAATAAATTAACATGTTTTACATCATGGGGTGGACATAGAGAGGCAACAGGACACAGTATAGGAACATGTCCTACATTACTGTCAAACATAAAATAATTTAGGTTGAATTTTTTTAATTGCCCTTTAAAAACTTCCTATGATACAGTAAGTGGCTTAGAGCTAAATTATTATCATCCACATGTTGTCGCCATTGAACTACAGCTAAGAAAAAGCCATATAAGCCTGCAGGGTGACACCATGAGATGTGCTTCCTTTACAAAAACACATTCACACATAAACCATGTGTGACGGCCCTGCAGAGTCATGTTTCTCTGTTTAGGCCATAGTTTGGACAATATGTTTCTAAGACTTAAAGGAGTTTCTGAAACTGACTTGTCTGCCTTGTCAGTAGTTATTATTCAACCCCCCCACCTTAATTTATGCAATGAAGGATTTCTGGAAGTATGATTCTGGCTTTATGAAGAAATCATAATTTCAGAATACTTGGTGCACTAAGTGAGGAAACTCTTTTTTGTCCATGGTTCTGAAAAGTTTTTATGACAAATGTATTGCCTACACTAACTTAAATACGGTCTTGTTTTTATCTGTAAGTTTATCTGCCTTTTAGGAAAACAGGTGTTTGGGGTTAGTAAGAAGCAGGCTTTCAGAGCAAGTCCAAATTTATGAAAGAAGAAAAAAATTTATTGATAGTTAATATGTCAAATTTTACAAATACAGTAAACAGAAACAACAATATACTTCAGATTCCCTTAAACATTGTTTGCATTTTGTTAGTTGTTGAGATAGGGGAAACTTGTAACATTGTCTACAACAAATTCTTAATTATTAATGGCTCCTTAAGTTAAGTTCAGCATTAAATATAATACATCAAATTATTTCTTCTCTTATGTCAAAACTTTGTGTCAGTTTTCCCCAGAATATAGGCTACTAATCTAGATTATGTCTCATTAACTGCAGATAAAGTGAGCTGCAGACACGGGGGTCATGCATAGGCCTACACACAGTGTGGTGAACATACTTAGTGATGAAGCCCAGAACTGCAGGGACAAAATAAAACAATGAATATTGACATTTCCAAAACTGCTACTTAAGCTGCAAACATCTAACTGCAAGTTTAAAATGACAAAACACCCTGCAGAAAGCCATCTCACCTACGAAGTTACTAAAATAAAAATATACATATATAAAAACACAGAAGAGCTGTATAAATGTTGTTGTCCATGTTGCTTTTCTTATTTTGCTGATGATGCACTTCTCTTTATGGACCTGAAATTCAAAATAAATACAAATGAAAATATGTATAAGACACATTTACACTATAATCTTTATTTAAATATGAGAATTTTAGACACGTATTTTCACTGTAATTTGAACTGCATACTGACCTACAGGAGGCAGAGTCGCAGTCTAACACACTTCCCTGCTCCTTCATTTCAGGAGTTACCTAGTCTAAACCCCATAGTGATGGTGTCTTTCCTCCAACCATTGAAATTATTTAAAACAAAGGTAAACAGAAGAGGAGCTGTGCATAAAAATTACAACCACTATTGCAATAATGCAAAAGAATAGGAGAATTAAATGTGGACTCATTTAGTAGTACACCTCTAAAGGTGTACTACTAAATGAATTATCACATTATAATATTGATTAATTATGTCTTACTGAAACCTGGCTGGGTGATGGAGAATATGTGAACCTAAATGAATCCACTCCTCCCAGTCATATAAATACTCACATTCCTCGATGCACAGGCCGAGGAGGTGGAGCTGGAGCTATCTTTGACTCAAGCCTGCTAATCAGCTCTAAACCAAAATAAACTCATTTGAAAGCCTTGTTCTTAGTCTTTTACACCCACAAACCCACTCAGGCGCACCACTAGCTCATAGGCAGTGTTTGCGCGCCACATAGACAAACACACACTGCTGGCCACTGTTCTAAAGAGATGTCACAGCGCATCACAGAATAACCATGATAGCAGCGACCTAGCCAGGGCTAGTCTGGCCGCTGGCCGCATCTCTCCCAGCATAGTGAGGCAGAGGAAATCGCTTGTTGCCTCTACGAGCGGCTTGTGATGCTGTTTGTCACTAGAGGGCACACTCTCTCTCCCACAGCGGCCAACAGCTGTGGAGAGGAGAGAAGAGAGCTTTTCACTGTTCCTCACGACAGCTCTGCTGACTGCTGTCTGCTGACACTGACCGCCTCACCGGAGAAGCTACGACAAAACTGTCACACGAATGACGTCAACGAAGCGACTGCAATGGTTCAGGGTCACCACGGCCAGCTTGGCCCTTTTGATTGTGACCCCCTTGGGCCAAGCTCCCACTTATGGAGGGTTTGGTGGCGATGAGGGCCAAAGAAGCTTTCCAGTGTTTCATCCACAACGTTCCCCAGCTGACAGCGCGTCCCCTGACTCATTTCCACATGGAATGGAGACGCTGATGGACGGCATGTTAAAGCAGGGTTACTGCCTACAATTTTTCCGTATCCCACCATCTTTCCAGGGCATCAAGGAAGCCTTCCTGTCCTTCTCAGAAGAAGGTGGATTTCCTGGCCACTGAGATTCAAGAGGTCCTGGCTATTTCGAGGCTATTTCTGTCATTCCAATGCATGACATGCACAAGGGCCTTTACTCCATGTACTTCCTGGTCTCCAAGAAGTGTGGAGGCTTCTGACCCATCCTGGATCTCTGTTACCTGAACCAGCATATTGCACTGAAATGGTTCCGCATGCTGACACTCGCCAGGTTGCACTGCTGGAGCTAGTGCAGGCTGGTGATTGGTTGACAGCCATCGACCTGAAAGATGCCTACTTTCATATCGAGGTGGCCCAGAAACACAGGACGTTTCTGCATTTTGTCTTCCAAGGGGTGGCATAGAAATACACCAGGCTCCCCTACTCACTGGCCCATTCAGCAAATGTGGAGACACACGCACTGCTATCGTTGCGCAATCAGGCTATTAGGGTCTTTTTCTACTTAGGCTACAATCATACTGCAGGCCTTAATGCTCAATTCGGATTTTTTCCCCAGATCTTTTTTTTTTTGTTTGACAGTTCACATTAAAGTTTAAATGCGGCCCATATCAGAAACCATGGGCAATTTCCTGTCAAATGAGACAACAGAAAGAGGACTCTACTTCAAGTGGCACACTTACTATCTCTGAAACCCCCATGTTAATCCAAAGCCAGCAACCCCTGGATGAACATTCACTGCTGGTGGTTGTAGGATAGATTGTGGTATATTGTATGAATATAGCTTTTCTCTGTGCCTTTCTCTACTCCTCCTGCTTACTAACCCCACATGCACATACCACGTGATCTCTGCAGCTAACCAGACCTGTGACCCACAGCAGGCTAGCATCAGAGTGCATCTCCAATTTTTGTACTTCAGGGGAGAGATTTTCTGCTATCTTGATCCTGCAATCACATGGTTTGAAACGCCATCTTGATTCCAAAATCGTCTGGCCTTGAGCCCATTTTGAACCAGATCTGAAACCACCCGTGTGGTTGGATTCACCCCTCTCTAAGTCTCTCCACCTCCTTTGTCTCTCACTCACTCACACACACACACACACACACACACACACACGGTTGCTGGTATGTTGTATGATTTGTTTTATTGGCTTTATTTCATTTTGCTTAGAATAATAGTGATTTACTTGCTAAAGTTGTTGATCATTGATCTGTGCATGAGTTGAATAAATCCTATTTTAATTTTAAAAAGTCGTTGCCTGTGATTATTTGTGTATAATGTTGTATTAAGAGTTGGTTACCACGGCCAGTGTACGGATTTACCATTCTCTGTTTGGCATCTATAGGTGGACACACCTGCCTTTCAGACTGATCATATTTGGGTCATATTTGGTTATTAGTTCCTGATTCAAGGCTGTTGCCCCATATTTATTAATTATACTTAAAAAATGAATATTAATAGTTTTATTAATATTTCTAGAATATCTTATTCAGCTGATTACCAAACCCGTACAATATGTGGGACCTGCCACTGGTAGGCTACTAGAGGCTCTGAGGTCAAACCCCTACTAGCCCCTGGAACTGGCCTCCTTGAAGATGCTATCTCTTAAGACAGACTTGTTACTAGCTCTCACCTCTGCCAAGACCTTGAGTGAGCTGTGCACCCTGTCGGTTCATCCTAGCATGCTGCTTCGTGGTGACCACAGTGCAGCAGCGTTAAGGGTGAACCCATCCTTTGTTCCTAAGAACATAAAGATCTCATATAGGTCAAGGATGATACATTTGGATGCCTTCCACCCCCCGCCCCTGAGCATGGGTTGTTGAGGTTGCATCTGCTGGTGCACGGCCTAATGCATTATGGACCTCATTGCCCCCATTCAACGCACTGATTAACTGCTGACAGTGCTATTGGTAAGGCTCTATCCAAGAAGCGTCTAGCCGGACGGCTTTGTAACTATCTCACAGGCCTATGCGCAGGCGGGGAAACACCCACCCTCGGTTGTCCTGGCTCACTCCACCCCGGGTGTGGCTGTGTCAATGGCCTTCATCAGCGGGATGAGCGTCAAGGAGATTTGCACAATGGCCTAGTGGTCTACACCATCTCCGTTTGAGCGTTTTTAGCTCTTTAAAGTGTCGGGCTACTTCTCAGAATCTGTGCTCGCAGATGCAACTCAGGAGCTGTGTCTACCATAGGCTGCGGGTTGTCGGGGAGGAAATTTTCACACTGATTGTGCCGGACATCCCTGTAAGTGGCCAGGACAGTTCCGGTGTTTGCATCTGGCTGAATCAGATCCCTCTTGGTCATGCCAAACCCCTAGTGTTATCTTCTGAGGGGTGGCCCAGCCCATCGCTTAGAATAGTGGCGGTTTAGGGCCTGTGGCTGGTGGTCTGTGGCCTATCGTGTCGGTGAGGTGTGCTGGGCGAACAGTCATCAGGCTCCACCCACCCATAGAGTCCAGTAGAGGGCTGAGCCAGTGTTAGATAGAATGAAGGTTACGATACGGTAACCTTACTTCTATTAGCACAAGTGTCCTTCCAACTTTGTAGGAACAGCTTAGGGAAGGCCCTTTTCTGTGTCAACATAATAATGTTCTCATAATGCTCAAACATAATGCTCTCCTGCATAAAGCAAGGTGCAAAAAAATGTTATCCAAGTTTGGTGAGGATGAACTTACCTCAACTCCATCCAACAGCTTTGTGACATAAAACGTCAACTGACAGGCAGTAAGGTAACCAGCAGCCACGCCCAAATCAACAATAAATGGATTGTTTTATGTTTTGTATTTTGTGTACTCACTCATATTTCCAAGACCTTTGAGCTGAATCTCATAACTGGCATTTATGTATTCATCATCTTCGCCTGAAATCAGAAAGTATTATTGGCTTCAATTTGAGTCACTCAGTTAAAATCAAATAATTATGGACTGTGCTGGGTGAATCAGAGTTTATACCACTTCTAGTGTTTCCAGAGCCACTGATTGTTTCATAGACAAAAACATCACCTACAGGCCAGAAACAAATCGAAGGTAAATTAAGTCACTTAACGTCCATGATATTGTAATACTTGATTTAGTGTGTTAAATCTGCTACAGGGAGAATGTTTAAATTGTTCGATATGTAGTAGCTGATATGAGTGTAGAAACATGTCAGAAATAGCTGTGAAAGTAATTCAAGATTAGATGGAGGACTGACCATGGTCAAGAGAGGAGTATACTTGCTGCTCATTTTCATATTGGTTGACAGGTTGGACTGTAGCAGAGCTCTGATTGGTTCTCTGAGACTGGATGAGCCTGAAACATGTAGTAATATTAGGGGTGGGCATAGATTATTGTTTTTTAATCTAGATTAATCTAGATTAATTTTGAAATTAATCTAGATTAATCTAGATTAAAATGGCTCATTTGAATTCTG
>JAPMOB010158057.1:0-26048 GCA_029875015.1 Lepomis gibbosus
GTGTGTGTGTGTGTGTGTGCATGATAATTCTTGCCTCCATGCGTGCATAAAGGTGAAAAACAGATGTCATAAAATTTACATTCATTGCAGGAAATAGTGAGGCAGAGTGATGGATGCAGGTGGAACGGGGATGGAATAACTGCGATTACACAGTTCCACTCTTGTTAAGCTGCTGACACTTCTGAGTACATCAAATTTCAAAGATCAATGGCCGGGATCTGACTCAAATACTAACGAAACTCAGATCATTAAACTTTTGGGAAATGAGGACAAGTCATTGATTAAATTATTTATGAGTCTAATTAATTTCTTAAGGGGAACTTCTTTCACTACTGGGCATTGAGGCATGGGGAGACCATCTTTAGGGATAACATCAATCACCTGATGTCCAGGCAATTGTGTGTGACAAGGAATAGTTAAGTACCTGAGCTCCACCTCGTCGGCAGGCCCTCGAGCTCCAAAATAATTGAACATTTTTAAGACCACACTTGACTCTCTTAAAATGCATGAGTGATCAATAACAGGATTCACACACAACAGCAATGACAGCAGCAATGAGAATAACTTGAATAACAGCATCTGGTATGAGGGGGATTCTCCTATTTAGGTAATTTCTTATCAGACCGTAATGTGCATAGTTTCTGTGCTAAACTCGCAGCTATTTTTATAGCAGCTGGCAGAGAGCTCAGATTAGCAGAACAGAGCTGTTCAACAAACAGTCGGAAAAAAATGTATCCACACATTTGTCTCAAAATATCAAACTTCCTCCAAGACAATGAGTAAGATGCCAGCTCTTTTCCCCTCTGTATTTTTAAACACTTCTTTCCCATTTTAATGAATACAGTCAAGATCACACTAATTGTGACTTCTCTCCTCCATCCTGTGCAGCATGTGTGCTGAATGGGAAAATGTGAGAAAAAAAGGCAAAATGAAGACTTGCTCTGGGGAGAAGGAACCTGAAGCAGGAGGAGAAGAACACAAGGCGGACCATCATGAAAGCCTGCGTCTGATCAGCCATTCAACAGTTATTCTTTGAAACAACCTGACCAGTTCATCGTAGCTATGGCAGCACATATTGTGCTTCTTCTTCTTTTATTCTGTAAAGGTGAAAGAAGTGATGTTTCAGTGGCTGCGACAGAGGAAGAGTCGGATTTGCAAGCTCTATCAAGCAAAAGTCAACAAGTTTTACCTTATCCAGAGTCGATGGACAACTTTTTTGTCAGTTTCAAAGAATTGGAGAGCCCGCTTCAGAATTCAAAGGATGATATAAGAACCCTGCCAAATGCCGATTTTAGACTAAATGACAGAAAACCTAATGATTTTGACTTTAAGGGCAACATAGCAGGGCAAACAGTCACACTTAAATATCCAGAATCTGCTGCCAAGTCCCTAAAAACTAAACATAGCCCTGAACTCATTCTGAACCCAGAGAAAAGAAGCAATTTGTCTAATGGAGAGGTTGAAGGTGTAATTAATGTTCACAGTCTAGTGCCGAGTTCAGAGAAGGAGTATGCTCTCCAGCCTGATCTCCACTTGGAGACAGGTGTCGGTGACTTTCTGCTTGAGAGGACACGGGGCCGTTCTAAATGGGTCATGGAGTCTGACGACGGTCGGTCAGGGCTGTACCTGCCACGTGTGGAGCCTCGCTCTCGCCGCCGGAGGAGCTGGCTGTGGAACCAGTTCTTTGTGATCGAGGAGTACAGAGGGCCTGAGCCTGTGCTCATTGGACGGGTAAGCTGTTTTCACAACCAGTCAGCATGTGAATCACCTGTTTCTATTGGTATGGAGTTATATTAGTGCATCATTCATTAGAGCGCAGTGGCACATTTTGAGCACAGAATATATTCTTTCTATTCTATTTTGTAGAGAGAGAATAATATAATTTGTGCAAACAAAATTCTATTCTGTGCTCAATAATATGTCTTTGTGCGCCATTGCCCACATAAGTTCACAATTATAGCCTCTTTTCACTCAGTTTGAGTAATTTCGCCTTTCAATTACCCTGCTCTGCGTGTTCGCGCTCATGGTGTCACTGCTCTGAGCACAGCAGCAGGTTTGCCCGCACACTCCATGGATGGATTATTAGAACTGGATACAAGACTCAAAGATGGCACCCACACACTTAAATAAGAACTGATTGCAATAAACAAAGCTAGTTGGCTATCTTTATGATTATCTGCTATACAGTTAAAGCATTATAATCTTTAATGACGTTCCTTTAGAAACTTTAACTTAATTTTTTTAAACTCATCAGTACTTGTGAAAAGTGCAGAGCCCTGAGTTGAGATGTCCATGTTTTACATTGATTGCTGTAAAGCCCTTCGTTACCTGTAATGTAGTGCTTTACAAATAAAGCTGTTATTAAGCATGTTTATTATGAGTGGATATTAGCAAAATACACATATTAAGGAACAAATAGTTGTATTTTACTTTGTGTGATAATAGTTTCTCAACAATAATTATATGAGCTCATGAGCAAGACTGCCCCATCGCTCGCTCACGAACGAGGCACAAACATAACTCCATGTAACTGCCTTGCTTGTGCAGCAGTCCACGTGTCGTGTCACATACTAGAGTTTTTACAGTCGCCACACCAGCAACCTTCAACTGCTGTCGGTGTCGCAACACGAAAAGGTCTGAGATGATTTAATCCACTGCACACCTGAACTATTCAGATCCCAGGGGTTTACTTGTAGCATTTCACAGCCAGGCGCTCTGCACTAATGCAGCTGCTGGCAGCTACAGTATACTCAGAGTAGGATTATATCAGCTGTAACGCTAACAGGGAATTCTGCCAGCCACTTTGTAGCTAGCTGTATACTTTATAGTGACAGTCTAGATTGGATTCTTACCAGTGCAGTATACACCTCATAAATGTTTAATCTTCCTCTCTGGTTGTTATTGATACAGTCAGGGAGGGGTGTTAAAGCAATCAGTAGACACACAAGACTGCTCATTCCTCTGCAAGCATAGATTTGATGTTGATATTCATGTGATAAAGCATACCTGCATTGAAAGGGGTTTGGAAGCATGTTTTTTTTCTCAGAGGCAGCTCAGTTTGTTTGCCGAAAATAGAGAGATGATCTCTTAAAACCCACAGCCAGTGCAAGGTTTGAGTTGAGTTATTAACAGTTCAAATCACAGGTGCCTCAACCTGTGTGAAAAAAAGGAAGAATTTGGCTGGTAAAGATTGCAGTGTGATGCAGATGTAAACCAAGAGGTGGATGTACTGCAGAGCAAGAGGAGGTGGAAATTCCGATTAAAAAGTAGGAGAGAGAGTGACAAAGGAATTGGAGGAGACAATTTTCT
The DNA here is from genome assembly GCA_029875015.1 of Lepomis gibbosus. Lineage (NCBI taxonomy): Eukaryota > Metazoa > Chordata > Actinopteri > Centrarchiformes > Centrarchidae > Lepomis > Lepomis gibbosus. The sequence continues at coordinate 3,310 of JAPMOB010158057.1, forward strand.
CTTTTTCCAGCTTTGTTTGTACAGGGCGGATAAATTTCTTCCCCACCGTGAGAGTGTTTTTCCATGCTGACAGAAGCACAGCAGGACTGAGCCAGCAATTAGACAGTGAGGAGAGGAGGGCTGGAGAGAAAGAGAGAGGATGGAGTGGGGGGGCGGCGTCAAAGAGCAGGGGAGCGAGATAGGCACAGACTCCGACAAAGATGTCTCTCGTGGTGAAGTGTGGGATCAAAATCGAAGCTTGCTTTAAGGAAGAAAGGAGGGAGAGGGATGTGGGTGTAGGGATGAATAAAAAACCCTGAGTCCCTTATCTAGCAATTTGTATGGTATGCTATCACGAGTTTCTATAATCCTCAACTTTATCCTCCAAGACATACACACCACACACCACACACACTAATCTTATATTTTTTATATTTTCTCCTGGTCTCTGCCTGCATGCCATGCAGTGTGTGTGTGTGTGTGTGTGTGTGTGTGTGTATGGCACTTGGCATGAACATATGTTGTTAACATGCATTATGTTGGAATGTATGTGTAGATACTTTCAATCGGCATCTGCCTTAAGCACACAAATGGTTTGACTAATTCTACACTTATTGTTATACAGGCAACGCAATTTCTGTATTTCTCTGTTACCCAAACAAATTCCATTAACGCAGTGAATATGCCTTGCAAAATAATTCATCAGAAATTGCTTTGTTAATGTGTAAACAGTCATTGTTGCAGCTGAATTCAAATTGAGGCTTTAGTTAGTGAGTATCTAAGGTCCACAGCAGAGGTTGTGAGTAAGCCTTGTGGATTATGAACATGTGCAGATGTGCCTTAAGGGTAGAGAGATGTGAAGGTTCCTGGTCAGAAAGCTCAGTGTGATGAAGGCTGAGTAATCTCTTTAGTTTTCTATTTCTGTGTGTTTGGCCTTTTACCTATAAAATACCAAAGGGGTACTTTGCACTTGGGAGCAAAACAGATCGTCCGAGGGAGAGAGAGGGGAATGAGAAATGTGAGCAGATGGGCATTCTGTGTAACCGAGGTAACTTAATGAAAAGAGAGAGATACTAGGACTGGAATCAGAGGTGGTTTTAAAGGTACAGGGAAGTCAGACAGATGGATTTACAAGACGGGGAAAGGAAGGGACAGATGGAAGTAGAGACAGAAAGATTTGCAGATGGACACTTAGCAGAATGCATCTGTGAACATACATGTAGGACATTTGCAGGGCCACTGTCCACATTAATGTGGTTTTGCCCTCAACAATCCCCCAATGGCATAGATGGTCCAGTGAGTTAATTAGCTGTATGCATCAGTACTCATCCCAGTCCCATATGTATCTTCCACACCTGGTGCCATTCAATTAAAATTCACTGAGTACTTCCCACCTTAACATAAATCACCCACTTCACATACTCGTGTTTGCAGTGCTCGCCAGACAAATAGATGAGCGCTAATGTGCGATACCTGCATCAGCACGCTGGGTCTGAAAGTGATGTTACCTGAAGGGGCCACAGTCATTTACTCTCTGCATGTTTTTATTTTCCAGCTGCACACAGACATGGACAGAGGAGATGGACGCACTAAGTATATGTTGGAGGGAGAGGGAGTGGGCTCAGTGTTTGTCATTGACAGCAACACAGGCAACATACATGTCACCAAGTCTCTAGACCGCGAGGAGAAGGACCAGTACCGTCTCATTGCAACAGCTACAGACCGTCAGACAGGCCGAGCCCTGGAGCCCTCATCTGAGTTCATCATCAGAGTGCAGGACATCAATGACAACCCACCTGTCTTCCCCAGTGAACCCTACGTTGCCATGGTACCAGAGATGGCCAACATAGGTACAGCACTAAAACAACATTAAAGTGATAATCTTTTCAAAGGTGGTTGTAAAATTCTAGAAGTGTTGTCCTTCATGGGGTGCAGCACTTGAGATTTCGGATGTAATTTTGCATCATCACTGACAGGTGTAGTTGGACAACAGTGACTTTCACAGCATTGCATTCATTGTGGGATTGTTAACAGTAGTGTCCATGGATGCTACATTTTTGTTCCATTGTCAAATTCATGAGGGGGTATAAATGTACACACTTAGAATTCAGACAAAGTCAAAGTAATTAAAGGGCAATAATAATATAAATAACAAGTAGCAACAAGTAAATATGGAGGGATTTTGGACACAGACTGAGTCTGGAGCTAGCATCTCTGTGAGACTGTACTTGAGCACTGCACTGCTAAATGCTAATGTCAGGCGTTGCAGGTTTTGCAGGCAATGGTTAACATCTTATTTTAAATGTGTGCTAACATTTGCTAATTAGCACCAAACACATGGTCATGAATATGAAAATTTTAGAAACGTTGAAATTTTGACCTGATGATGGCGCTAGATAAAATGGCCACAGTTGGGTTTTTTGTACCACATTTCATCCATCCGTCCAACAGTTGTTTGAATATTCTAGTGTGGACCAAAGTGAGAGACTGACTGAGCGACTAACAGACAGACAGTGACATCTCAGCCACGCAGCTAGCTTGACAAAAATACTTTTTTTTAATTTATAGAAGTGATTCTTTTTTTACTGAATAACCTCTTTTGTTATTAAATGTCAGAAAATAGTGAAACATGCCCATAACAACTTCAACATAGAACATATATGATAAAGAAAAGCATCACATTAGGAACAATGATGGAAACGATTAATTATCAAAATGGTTGCGGACTGATCTGTCAATCAGCCTGTTCGTGCAGCATAATCAACCTCCCCACAGTGCAAACATATTCTCAGTATCTTGCAAACAATCATACTTTTGACAAAATGGGTCTAAATACACTGTGGGAAATTGTTTAACATGAAAACAGAGAAGTATAGAGATAGATAAGATACTGCTTCTACAGATGGACAGCAGAGAACTGCCTTTTCCTTTTAATCCTACTAATGCAAGTGCTTGATAATCAAAAGATGATGATGATGATGATGATGATATGGAGTATCACTTTAAGCTTATGACTCAGTCGCCAGCTTTAACTACTATACTTTGAGTACATTTGACTTATCACCTGTGCTGCTTCCTCTCTTTCACAGGCACGTCCATAATCCAAGTCACAGCCAGAGATGCTGATGATCCAACATATGGAAACAGCGCCCGGCTGGTTTATGCCATTACTCAGGGCCAGGACTATTTCTCTGTGGATCCTCAGACAGGTCTGTTCATGGCCTCACTCATACGACACATCATCTCTAAGCTGTTTAACATTTAGTGCCTCTCCAGCTGATGATCACACTTCATACAGTAAATCCCAGTGGTCAGATTTGAAATCACATGATGTGTCTTTGCTACCATATGTCCAATGTGGATAAGAACATTTTCATTTTAACTCACATTTTATATGATTTGTTCAGAAACAGAGGTGGCCTGGAGTCATATGTTTTTCAATGTCCTAATTCTAAAATGTATGCATCTGACTCACTTTGATGGTTATATGGAGAGATCTTGTGTCACAGTGAAATCTATTGCTGTTGTGATTTTTGTTCCATGTCCCGCTCTCCTCTCCACCAGGCGTCCTGCGGACAGCAGTACCTGATATGGACAGAGAGACTCGGGATGAATATCTGGTCATCCTCCAGGCCAAAGACATGGGAGGACATCTGGGTGGATTATCAGGGACTACGACCGTCACTGTGAAGCTGAGTGATGTTAACGACAACCCACCTCACTTTAGGAGGAGTAAGCACTGCTGTTATCACATCACCACTTTACTGCTGGCTGCTTTCAATCTCTGTAGCTGTAGAATGTGTGTAGGTCTTATGCTTCCTTTGGAGACACATTAGGGCCAAGTTACAGTTAGGGCTAGGCAAGTAGTTGTTAGGGTTAGGGTTGTTGTAAGTCTCCAGGATGTTAATGTAAGTCTATGTGATGTCCCCAAAAGTGATATAACTAAACTGTGTGTGTGTGTGTGTGTGTGTGTGTGTGTGTGTGTGTGTCTGTGAGAGAGAGAGAGAGAGTAAGAAAAGATTAAAATGATGAAACATCTTGTAACAGCATTTGTGACAGCAGTCTGATATTTTTTTCCTCCTTTGGGTCCTAGACGTCTTGACAGGTTTAAGATATAAGCTCCAAAGTAGCTAAACAGCTTGTCAGTCCGGCATTGCTCTTTTATTTTATGCACTCTTCTAATCATTGTTTTTAACATCAGCGGGAATAACATACCCTTTGTCAAGATGGCTGCCATTAACATTCATATAAACACTCCCGTTTGGTCCCCGAGGTTCAAATGGACTGTGCCTAGACGTAGAAGAGTGAAAGATCATGTCCACTTTTTCTTATCCAAGCTTTTCCCTGTTCCATGCTATTAATATTTCATCTTAAAGTTCAGTGCTTTCTGCTTCAATAGACAGTAAAATCACTGCAGAATGTGTCCAACACTTTGAGACATACACTGCATTTCTCTATATATTACCTCTCCTCTGTTCGTTATTTTCCCCCTCTTCCTTACTTCTTCCTGACAGTCTCTGCTTACTGCCATTCATCTTAATGTTTAAAGCCCCCTTTCTTTGTGCTGATATATTGTGCTGCAATACAGTGCTTTATAGAAGCAATTTAATATTTCCAAATGCCGGCAGTGTCATTTATTTATTGATATTTGACTATATCTTCCTTCCCCCGCCGTCTTACCCTAGGTCATTATTTTCCGTTTGACAATAATGCCAGAATTTAAGTAAACAGCTCATTTAGTATGCTCTGTGTATGCGAGGGGCGTGGTTTTGTTCTTCATGATGTGGAGGATTTGAATGATTAACAATCAGCAAGGTAGCGCTACTCTGATTAGAATGAAAGCATTTCTCTGAATTTACAGCTTGTTGCTATGCAGCATCACAAGTGACGTAGAGGTCCTCTTGTCATGGCAAGTAAAGGACATGACCTGTCACAGATCACTGGCTGCCTTTTTATGCTTGCTAAACATCTAACTCAGCACATCTTAAATTCTCCATTTGATAAATACAACTCTTGATTCATTAAAACAGAATGGGATAGATTTCAGTTCATTTGAAGCTTTACTATGAACTGTATGTGACATTAGTAATGGGATTAATAGAGTTTATACCTTTTATTTTGTCTATAGATAAAACAAAGAAGCTAGGGCTACATCTAAAAACAATTGCTTTGTTTAACAACCATTTAGTCTTTAAAAAGACCTGTAAATCATAAATTCCCAGAACTTAAAGTAACAATGGTAGAAAAAGTTCTCAGTGGCTTAATTTACTGAAGTACCTGTTCCAAAACCAAAGATATTCCACTTACAATGACATTAAATGGAGCAAAGCAGCTAATACTCACATTTGAGTAGTTTGAGCTCCAAAGGAATGTCTTTAAATGGCTTGTTTTATCTGACCAACACTTCAAAACCCACATATATACAGTGTATAATGATATTTTTTGTTGATTAGTAGCATGCAATTTAGTTGCCTCCTGTCCTCACTGATTTACGTTTATAACAACTGTGTTTTGACATAAAATTGAGCAAGACACCATCCTGCTGTGCTGTGTGTAGTTTATTTTATCACATGGAGTCTCATCAACATTCAGCGCTCACAACCATTATATTCATTGTTTTTCTCCCCGCAGGTGCGTGGTCATTCTCTGTATCGGAGCTAGCAGCACCAGGTGTGGAGGTGGGCCGTCTCACTGCCACTGATCCGGATCTGGGAGAAAATGCACAGCTGGAGTTCACTATCCTGGACTCTGAGGAGGCTGAAATGTTCAATATAACCGGAAGAGACCAAGAGGCTGTCATTGTGCTGAACAAGGTGAGTGAGGAGACACAGGGACACACACAGAGTGTAAAGCAACTTTAGTTCATTAAGAGTTTTCATAATAGCCGAGGATCTGAAGGCACATGTAGGTGGTTGCGCTTAAATGCTCACATAATTTCAGGAGATTAAATAAGCTTGCTTCTCTCTGGTATTGCAAATTAATTTTATTTGGTCATTTAAACATTTCATTACTCCACTCGAACACATTCTGTTGCTGACAGGTTCAGACTCCCAAGGCTCGATGCGAGCAATTAATGAATAACAATGGACTAATAAGCAGCTGGTGAAAAACTGTAGCTCATTTGAAGTGAGTAGGCCATGTTAAAGGCAGCCAGTGTGAATTTGCCTTTTTACTTTTTAAGGGTTTAACAGCACTGGGCATTCAAAGATAATTATTGCTCAGTGAAATCTTTAATTAAAAGGTTGCGGAGGATGAGGTAAAAAGAGGCTGATGATTAATTACCCAAAAATGTAAGAAAGGAAATTCCAAAGTGGAATATTGTGTGTGAGTTATATGGAGAGATAAAAATATATATAAAATGAATAATGAAGTACTCTATGTGGGAAGAAATGTACATATAAATCATGTATGATTATGATGACCTTCACTAAAGTATATGAACTGAGGCTGCTTTATGCTTCACCCAACAGCTGCTGGATTATGAGACCCGCAGTTCATACACTTTCTCTGTGGAAGTTGCCAACCCTATAGTAGATGCCCGGTACCTAAGGAAAGGTCCCTTTAAGGACCAGGCAACAGTCCGGGTCATGGTCCTTAATGCTGATGAGCCGCCGCGATTCTCCCAGGCTCGTTACCATCTGGACGTGTCTGAGAACTGCCCCCCTGTCTGCTCTGTTGGCCGGGTCTACGCTGTGGACCCAGACACAGGGCAAAGCACCAACATCAGGTGGTTATTACACTGTCACTCACTCATTTAGCAACTCGCTTGCTCACTCAGGGCTCCCTTCACTTCATCTTTTTTTCCTTCCTGTTCTGGCTCGTGCCTGTTTCTGTATCTCAGGTACTCCATCGATCCCCAGTCAGACCCTGAGGCTCTGTTCCGCATCGCCTCTGACACGGGCTTTATCAGCACAGTGATGGAGTTGGACCGTGAGCAGGAGCAGTGGCATAATATCACAGTCATCGCCACACAGAGGGGTATGTCAGCCCCTCTGCCTTCGGCGCCTTGAGCAGCAGAGCTTACCAGAGTCATATTTCACCGAAAGCGCCGCCTGGAGTTGAGAATACAAAGTGAGGAGTAAAAATGATAGCAATTCAGTGATAATTTTATCATTAGTGTCAGTTTCCTTTTCTTTCAGACAATCCAAATCTCGTGTCAAGGGTTGTGGTTGCCATAGAGACACTAGACCAGAATGACAATGCACCAGAGTTGGACAGGCAGTATACAACGTCTGTATGCGACTCCAGTGCCCCCGGTCAGGTCCGTTCTTCTTTTGTTCTTACCTGATATTACTCTTTCTCATTTTTGACTTGATTTCTGTTTTTAAATCAGTCCATGATTAGAAATTTGTGTAGCTCATCTCATCTTTGTCTACATTACATTTTCAAATACAGTGCGAACAGCTTATAGTGATCACTGTTATAGTGATCAACCGCCTATATGAATCAAAAAGCAGGGGACATAATAATTCCTAAACAAATGGTATTTCAATAATGTGCTTATAGTACTCAAGTAGTCCGCTTACGTGTTTGTTTGTGCCTTTTCATGCATAACAACATGTCTGAAATCTGAATATTTTAGCAATACATTTGTTTTCAAACTCTGCTACCAGTTCGGCATTGATACTGGCAACTTCGGAATTTTCAGGCCTGTTAAAAATTTAAAAATGCACTGAAACCACTGCTAAACTGGAGCGTAGGAGCCTATTTACACTACTGACAATACTGTTACTTGTAAACAGCACAATATTGTTTTAGGCTATAGCCTAATTATAATTTTAACTTAGGTAAGCTATATTGAATATACAGTACAGTACTGTATTACCGTGTTTTACAGATTTTTGCAATGCACTGCAGAATTTTTAGCGCTAACCTTAGTGACAAATAAATTGTGTTTCCTGTGACCGTTTCATAATAATAATAATAATAATGTGAAGCAACAGCAGTAGGAAATGTTGGGTTAGCATTAGCAGTAACTTAATACAGCTCTGACACAGCGTTAGGAGAGTGAACAGTAGATAGTGAGGCTGATATCAAATTAAAAACAGTAACGCTGGATTACATGCATTTTTTACTGTGAATCCCTTGTGGCAGACTCCACCACTAACAATGAAAAGTTCTATACAGAGAGGTAATTACAGAATGTAAATACATCGGATGGCTACTGAAGAAAAATAGATAGTATTAAAAAGGCAGATTACAACTTTAAATTGGTTTCTGCAGTCAAATAGCAGTTTATCCCAACTTTCTCTCCATATGTCCCAAGTTAAGCGATGTCCACTTCCCCTCATCACATGCTGCATATGTCAGCAGTTCCACCTAATTTATAATAATATAATATATAATTTTTAGATGGCAGATTCTTTCATTTTAATAACATTCAGATTCCTACAAATTAAAATTGAGAAAAAAAACAATAAACTTTGTAGGTATAACTAACTCCACCCTGATCTGTGTTATACAGGTAGTTCAGGTTCTGCGAGCCATCGACAAGGACCAAGGAGGGCAGGACACCCCAGTCCACTTCAGCATCCCTCCAGAGTCCAGCTCTGCTCTCAACCTCACCATCAGGGAAACTGGAGGTTGCACAAATTGGCCGTGTTTTACTATTTCATACACAATCCAGAAACAGGACACCGGCCAAAACTGGTGCGCCATTGTTGTCCAGTGACCGCGGCTGATGTATGTTTTTTTGCCACGTTATCAGGTGTGACAGCCAGCCTGGTGCTCCAGTCAGCCTTGGAGCCCCTCCCTGGTTTCTCCTCATCCTTACTCACCCTCTACGTGCCAGTTGTGCTGCGTGACGGGGCCTCGGGTCTGACCAACACTGGCACAGTTACTGTGACCATTTGTCCCTGTCTGCGAGGGGGCATGCAGACAGAGGACAGGGGGAGACAGAGGGACAGGAGATGGGAGAGACACATGGTTTGTCTCCCCATGCCGTCTGCCTCTACTTCTCTCATATTTAGCTTGGTCACCTTACTGGCCATGCTGGCTTGTGTCACTACTCTGCTGGGTAGGTTTGGTCAGTTCTCTGAAGCCTCTGAAGCACCATAAATATGTTGTTTGTGACTTTTGTTTGTGAAAGATGCTGAGCAGTTGTGTCAGGTTGCTTCTGAAACGTTTGAAGACTATGTGGTCATGTGTCTCCTCTTTGCCCTTTAGTGGTGTGTGCACTCTCGCTGTCATTGCGCCATCAGAAGCGAGACTCCCACTCACCCTTCGAGGAGGATGATGTCAGGGAGAACATCATATCCTATGATGACGAGGGGGGAGGGGAGGCAGACACCGCAGCTTTTGACATTACAGCCCTGCAGAGCATGCACAGAATACAGCACATGCACAACAACAGAAACATGTGAGCTGGTCCAAGGAAAAAAAAAGTTTGCCCTTGCAATGGTAGCTCATGGGAGCGTGTGCATGTTTGTGTGTGACTGTGTGCTTCTCTGACATTTATCTCTTGGCACAGATGGTACACTCAGCAGAATCCGCCAAGGGCCAGGACGTACAGCTGGAGTCGTAACCCACGTCCCGGCCTGGACCCTCAGCAGAGGCCGGGCTCCGCTCCGCTCTACGGGCGCCTCTGCTACGGCTTCCACACGCTGCCTGTTCTCAGAGATTATCCAGCTGGGCCGCTGGAGGCAGGTCTGCAGCTAACGCAGCTGACCCATGGGCTGACCGGAGGTCACATGGGCAATTCCCTTGTCATCCCGAACCAGAGCACCTTTGATCCTCTGCTGCGCTCTCCTGAGATGAGCTCTGCTAGTTACAAAGCAGAACACATGCTGGCGAAGAGCAAAATCCCAGACAGAAATGAAGCCAGTGAAGCAAACACGGCTGACACAAAAGAGAATCAGGATCAGGCCACGGTTAGATGAGTGTTAATACTATCAGATAAAAATATGTAGCACTTATTAAGCAAAGAAAGGCCATTAGGATTTGAATCACATAAGCAAGTGAATAATAGTGTTTCCCTGTCATATAGCCTAAAATATTCATGACTAAATTTGCAACAGTGTGATTCATCAGGAAGTCATGAGGGTGGTTTAATCACATTTGATTACAGTCACTGGAACAGCCCACCGACTTTCATCAGATTCTGATTCACAGAAGTAAGTGACATCGCCTATTTTAACCAAGTACCGCCCACTCCAATAAAATAAATATAGTCTTCTTTTAGTATCCCATCACTCATAGTAAGAAGCTGAAGCCTTTATTATTTAATTTAAAATACCATTTAATTTAGAACATTTGAAATTTGAAAACCATTATGTACAGATTTAATTTACCTGTTTTAAACTTTTAGACAGTAATTTAAGTGGTGTCTTTTTTAAAAATTACTTTAAGGTTTTTTTACAATTTCAAAGTCAGGTGGTCCAATATTCAGTAACCTATATTCAACTAGAGAATTCAGACAGGGTCTCTTTTTGATTATTTCAAAAAGCAATTAAGCGGATTATGGTGGGGGCTTCTGACATGAACATTCAAAATAAAATGTAAAAAAAGCGTACACCAAAATTCAAGATGAAATATTCAAACTTAAACATCCTAGGATAATAACAGTCTACCAAGGATATAAAAAGGAGATGTCCATTCAATCAGGTTAAATTCTTTAAGTCACATGATCCAAGAGAAGAAAGTTTAGATGAGCAAGTTTTTGAAGTTGCGAAACTTGAAATGATCTCATTCAAACCGCATCAGTTCTGGTGGTTTTCAGAGTAAAGTAGAGTTAATTCAGCGGGATTTAAATTTCAACATTAAGTATTCATTAGTGATTAAATTTCACAATAAGCCATTTCTCAGCTTAAAAAATTTAAATCATCATGGCCTTTCTTTGCTTCCATACAATTATCCCTGCATGTCTTCCCGAATTAATCTAATATCGCCCTTCTTCTCTTTTACAGATAAATCCAACAGGAACAGACTCGACACCAGCAAACGATGCTTCAGATCTGACCCACTGTGACCCAAATGAGTCCTCATGTCACAGTCACACCAGTTCCTCGTCAAACCAGCAAGAGGGGCGGCCGGGGTCATCGCAGACCCAGATCAGCACTGGAGCCACCAGCTGCACATTAGATGACATTGATACTGATTCCTCCATTCCCTCTGTTTCAGAGCGAAATTATTCAAATGGCAGTCAGATCAACTGTATAAACCCTCCTGTTTACCTGACAGGAGACACATACAGCATTGTGGGCTCGCTGAATCCAAACAGCAGAGGGACATGTATAAATGGGACGAGTGGCAGTGGGGTGTACCCAACGGGAGTGCAGCTACTGAACATGTGCAGACTCCAGAGAAAGGATTTGACCCCACAGCCTTTGTCCTTACCTGGGGGGTTGTTTGGCAACAACAGAGGCTGGGCATGCGCGGCAGAGCCTGTGAGAGCAGAGGCCGCCAACCCGCAGCCTCTCCGCATGGAAGACCTCCTGAATATCCGTCTGGATCAGGTCACCTTTGACCTGTCGCAGCCGCCCTATGACTCACTGCAGACTTATGAGTTTGAGGGCCGTGATTCAAGGGCTGAGTCACTGAGTTCACTGGAGAGCGATGGGGAGAAGGACGACGGGAGGGCAGTGGGAGGGATGGAGGAGTTAAACCAGAAGTTTCAGAGGCTGGTGCAGATCATCAGAGAGAGGGAGAAGGAGAAGGAGGGAGAAGGAGGAGAGATACGGGCGGCTGAGGGAGGTGAGGCTGCAGAGGCTACCCTCGATGAGACTCATAAACAAAAGGAAGACAAAGAACAGCAGAAATGGGATTTCTAGACGGAAGAAAAAAGTTAGAGAGAGGAGAACTCAGTTGACAGTGATGGATTTTAAACACAGCGGGGGTGACAAAACACACAGCCTCTGACAGAAATCTTCTTGTCCCCCCACCCCCCCCAACCAATGCCAGGAGAAATCCAGGAGGATGACAGTATAGTCAAGATTTGTGGTGGAATCAGTGCACAGCGTATAGTTTTCACCTCCACTATGTTTATAAAATGCATATGGAATCTGTCACTTTTCACACTGCTCTTGTAACCGATATTAATAATGCACTTGGGCTTTCAAAGCTAAAGTTATGAAAAATTAACTTGATTCAGAGCCCTGAAAGCTGCATTGTTAGAAAATAGGCCTCATCAAATATTGACCAGAATTGTGATGTTTAATATTGATAGTTTAATAGGGGCACGCTCACTAGACATCCTTGGAATTTGAATGCGACATTTGCATCTGAATTGGAGAGTTTTAAAACCACACAAGCGTACAGGACTGTAGACCTACACTGCCACGCGTTCACAGAGCCTCTCCCATGAGTCTTAAGTGTATACATTTATATTCTGTAGCTCTGTAGAGAGAGTTCCACTCCAGCAAGTAGTCACCATTATGGTAGCAAAACCTGCTCACTATGCAATTTGCACACAGTTAGAAATGATTAGATTGTCACTGACTTGTGTACTGTTGTGAAAGTACAGTAAATAATGTCCATATGTAGATAAATATCAGCGTTTGCTTTAGTGGTCATTTACTGGAATCCACACAGGAATATAAGCGTTTCATTTTCAGTCATTTAAATGTTGCAGACTTACAATATACAACATTCCCCATAATTTCACCCACACAAGATTATTTATAAGTCACTATTGTGTTTGCGTCTGCTCATCTAGAATTATCTCCAAAGGCTTATTTATCTCCCACATTTTAAAGAGACAAAATTAGGCAAAAGCCATTATGCGATGCGGGACACACAGGCATTGTTCTTGTGATCAGCCCAGAACACAGAGGCAACAGCAAAATAAATATTTACTTTGAAATTGTGTAATGTTATTCAGGCAATCTGTCATTTGACAATGACTCATTTCTATAGCTATTTCAAAGTGCATTTATTATCCAGAAGGTATAATGATGAGTTACTAAAATAATGACATTATTTTCAATAATATGATGAAATGTATTTGACTTTCTGCAATTATTTCTGCTTTCTATTGTCGTCTACAGTGGGAATTTAGGTCTTATTCGGCCAACGCTCTAATAAGATTGCGATGCTTTCAAACGAACTTTGACAGGAAATCTTTGGCATCCTGACAAGAAAAACGAGGTGTAAAAATGGCTGGACTCCTCAGGCAAGAAAATGAAATGCAGAGGAAAAGGAGAAGGATATTACATGAAGTGCCAAATGAGAACTAGTCATCACCACGCTGCATGTTGTCAGTACACAGTGGGTATCTTCTGCCATAATAATGACTGCTGCAGAAATATCATTGCACAAAAGCTTAAGAAGAAGACATATCTTCACCTAGAGATCAGGAACAGGTTTAATTTAACAATGAACTAAATATAGACACAAGTTAGAATGTAAAAGACTTCTGCATTTACCACTAAAAAAAGTTAGACAAAAATAGAATAACAGTAAATTAAAGTTTGTTTGAAATTCAAATGTTTAAATGGCATTTTACCATTCGCACACACTTTAAAGGGTGCTAAGAAGAGTGCTGTGAAGTAGAGGACAGCAGCGTCTGTCCAGGCAACAGCAACTGACAGTACAAGGGTGCCACCTAAAGTTAAACACATGGATTGCATCTTTGCCATTGCCTAAGCAGTAAATTGTAATATCAGAAACACAACAGGCAGAAATATTGTTTTTAAAAAAACAGTAACAGTAAAATAGGTTCAGTTTTGAAAAAGACCATTGTTCATGTTTATCTACATAAAGTTAAAAGACTTGTTTGAAGAAAAGTTTAGTTGTGCAGATACTTCCTGATGTGGGACACTGACCGTCACACTGTTTATGGCTCACATTCATTTTAAGCCTAAGGGACACTATGAAAATTATAGGGGAAGGAGGAAACAAGTTTAAAGGTAAGTCTGAAAAATAAAAAAATTGTGTAGCAGGTATTTTTTTGCTTCCATGTCCTGTTAAACATCTTGTGATCTCTTAGATACATTTTGCAGCATTTTATGGGAGTCCAGACAAGGTAGAGAACCACTAATGAAACAACTAACTACAAAAATTATTGGGTGGGACTTTTTTTAAACCAAACACCCACCTGCAAATATTTCAAAATAATACTTTTGATACTATTGAATAGATATACCTCACTTTGTCAGAGCATGATATTTTTTAACTAGCCTGCTATTGCCTTCTACATCTTAACAAAACACAGAACCACAATAAAGTTGTGCTAAATGTGTCATATCAAGTGACAGTGACAGAAGGGGCTTTGGTATACATGGCGCATCATGTGGTCATGTTTTCCCAAATGTCACTTTTATTATTCAATTTGGGCACCATGTGAAAATATTTAATCCATTTAAAATCTTTGTGCACTTGTAGTTATTAATATCCAAGTGAGATGTACCAATTCAATAGTGTAATATTATTTTGAGGCCCAGCTGGATAATTTCTGTACAGTCCCTGATTGGCTCTTCTTGTAGCTAACAATTATTGTTTTTATCAATAGAGTCTGGTGGCTTTGACGAGATTGATTCAGTGACTGGTTCTAGTTAAACAAAAATGATCTTACTTACTAGGGATCCTTTTCATAATGTTGTCAGACACAATCTGAGCCTGTCAGTGGCAAAAACATAAAACTAGGCACAATTGCCCGCAAGGATTACTTTGTAGTCATGACTCCCTACTGCCGACTGCAGCACGCTCACTCAATACTGGAACAATTTCAAAAGAATTTCTCCCAATTAGTCACAGAGACACAAAACATGGGAAAATATGGTCTGGGTTGAAAAATACCATGTTACCCTTTAAAGGCTTAAAATGCCTGGGTACATATGCAAGCAAAAAGGCCATCACTGACAGAAAATTGAACCTGAACCAATGCAGAGAAAAGGGGGATTAAAAGGACAAGAAAGGTCCCCACAGACCACCACAAAATCAGGCCATATTGTTTTGTAAGCATTTTCAGTGGCCAAGAAAGTTTAAAGTTGGCTTTTACTAACCTGTTTACAAAACTGGTTGATGTACAGTACATGTCAGAAACTATTTTATAATGAGCTTGACCACTGTTCATTTGAACAAGACTTGCATTTTTGAAACATAGCATTTAATATAGGGACACTACAAAACTGCAGCTGCTACTGACTTCAGGGGGTTTTCCACTGTCACTCTGTAGTCTGGAAAAGAAAGACATGAAAGAGGATGGCAGCTAACAAGACAGTAGAAGACATATAGCAGCGGACACCACCTCTGGGTGCTCGTTTGAATTTGATCGCATCAAAATCAATCAAATTTTGTAAAGAAATACAGGTTATATATAGCAAGAGACTAGTCTATAGTCTAGCATTTGTTTTTGATTAGAACAATACAGATATACATCTAGAGATATGTATATTCTCTATATATCAAGATTATATTTTTTTACCATAGATCCTAGTTCTACATGCACATGCCATATTGAACTGGAAATGAGCACTTGTTTTATATGAGACCAGTTTCTTTCTTGTTTTTGTCTCATTCATTTATTTGTTTAAATAAACAATAGAGTAAATGGTTAGTACAGTCACCAGATTTCTTTTTAAAGAGCAGATCACATCATCAGATCCTTTGCAAAAGATACCCAAAAGATAAAGCGACACGTACCCTTTCACACAGTAATTCAACAGTTTAACACAGAACATATACAGAAAGTATACATTCATTTAGAAAATGAAGGTACTTTCATTTAAAAAATGCTTGTTTCTTTTTGAGGCAGCAGGTAATGGCAGTATTAAAATGTTCAGCAAAAAATCAAATGTATTAAATCAGACAAACTTATGATAAACTTCAACTTAAAAGTCTACATGGAGCAGCTTCATACCATTTTTTCCCATCTTATTACTTAAATGGAAGAGTTTTTATATAAGAGTTTTACATTTACATCTGTGTGAATCCCGCATCATCTGAAAAAGACATGTTGTATACACCCTCACTTGCGGTGCCGTTTTCCAGCGTTTTCACCCGCGTCTCCTCATCAAGGCCCTCAATGTCCGTCTTTTCGTTCTTTTTGCTAGAAAAAGAAGCCAGAACCAGGACTGACTGAGCAAAGTAGTCGTATTTACAAACTGATCAATGTAATGCAACTGCCACCATCATGCTTACCGTTTCTTTTGGACCACAGAGGACGCCAGCAGAGCGATGATGCCAGCACCTACAGCACCCATGACCACCCCGAACACAATGAGCCACGGAGGGGTGTCAGGGTTGACTGGTGCTGCCAGGGTGGGAGGGATGCCGATAAACTCCAGAGTCTTGTCAGTTAGCAGAAAGGCATTGTTGATACGATTCCTGGAATTGCTATTGATAAAAAAATTTAAGTTTAGATTTAGAACACATATAATCCTTCAAATACTGACATTTCAGGCCTACATGTGTCTGTGGCAAGTCAAATATTGTGTGCCACTGATGCTTAAATGTATCCATCCAATTTTTTATGAATTATCCTGGTCAGGTTCAGTGATTACAGGTAAGCAGAAAAGCTCAAACATTTGTCACACCAGCAGTTTTTCCCTGGCAACTTTCTCTGGCTCCTCTCTAGGTACTTGAAACTAATGAGTTTCGTAAGTCATCAGTGATAAAGTTGTTCTCAATACTAAAAACATGGCTCAAGGTTTGATTCATCAAGTCAAGACAGTTTATTATTTTTGTAGCTCAAATTCACAATTCATCTCTAGGGTTTTCCGCTCCTTTACGTTGTAGATCCACAGTTCCTCAATTTGAATGAACTCAACCCTTCCCCCTGAAGTGCTAAAACCCTGGAAGATACACTCCATAATATTCAAGGTCTACCCCAGGGTCTTCTCCCAGTCACTTTCATCAATTGGACCTGGAAAACCTCCAAAGGTAAGAAGTCAGGGTGAATCCTTACTAGGTACAATTTAAACTGGGTCCTGTCAGTATGAAGGACACAACAGTCCTGTTGGGCTTTACATGTGACACAGGTCTTCCTTTAGATATAGACTTAGCCTATTTTATTCAACAATGGGAAGCTCTCATGTTATTGCCACAGTACTACGTTAAAAAGATTATGTTCAGAAATGCTTTAGGAATAATCATATTGTATTGGGTGTCTGAGCTATTGAAGAAGGCAAATCATATGTAGCACCCTTTACAGAAAAGTAAGTGGTTTGGTTGGCTACGTGTCCACATCAACAGATACAGGCAACCATAGCAGGCTAAGCAGCAAGCATGATATTTTACAGTGAGCTTATTGATGCCTTCATGTAGATTAAAAAATAAGTTAATTATAGATTAGAAAGAGCTCAATTAGAGACAATAAACATGCAAAACAGAGAGCACTAGAAATAACCATTTTGCACAGCAGCTATTTCTACTTGACACACAACCTTTAAGCAAAACCTTTATAATTTTACTTGAGTAGGTTTGTCAAATGGTAATTTTTACTTTTTAATATTTACCATTATTCCACAATTATCACTAAATTGTTCTGGGGAAAAAAGGTTACATAGTCTCACTTTAGCTAGCTCACCAGGGTAAAAGCTCATAGTTTCTGCATTGTGAATAATTGCGAGCTCAAGAGGTTTCATATATGTGTAACTGAGATTATTGCTTATCTGGCCATTAATTGTGTTGGCACTACTGTATGATCAATGAAGGGTTGTACAGGTGCAGAGTCTCGCCGCATCATGTGATTACCTTACAGCATCCTCCACAAGTTTTTTATCAACAAGGCGTGATGTGTTCAGCGGTGATGTCACCACAAACCAGAACGACACTCTGGGAGTCTCAGCGCATACAATGATGTTTGACACGCTGGTGAAGTTCCACAAGACAATAAAGACCACATCAGTGTCGTAACATGTTCATAAACCATGAGTCACCAATTTCATTACGGTAAAAAGAGATCATATAACAAAGTTATTTTGCTCATTTTATTACCACACAAAAAAAACAGCATAAGAGAACACACAAAAGTTTTCTTACTCATATTCCAGGCCGCTGGAGTTACTCCTCATGGCAAAAGCCAGAGTTGCTCGGAAAAGGAACATTTCATTTTCATTCCAAACATACTGCAATAACAATTAACAGGTCATGTGCTGTTTTCAGTGAAGGCTTTTAAGGTTAATTTAACACCAGATGAACCTTGTCCTCATTACAAGCAGTCACATGTATGTTTAGCAAATCCTAGTATATGACTGTACATAATGGTAGCTAGTTGCATGAATAATCAGTTGATTGTGAATATTATGCCATCGTGTTTGAAGAGCATATAAAACTTCCAACAGTTGTTTATGATTTGATGCTTTGATTTTTTTAATTTAAATATATACGTACAGCCTGATCTCCCAGAGCACTTTTGATGCTGAGTCGAACTTTGTAGCCATCTGAAGCGCCTATACAGATAAAACAAATTTAAATTCCCTGTTAGGAAAATTTAACATTATTTCTTTTAGGCTTCATCAGTAATAAATGGAAGCCATTGTTATGAGGCAAACATTTGAGTTATGCGTCTAATCCAGTTTTGTTTCAGATTAGAAGCTGCATTCCACACTTGAGAGGCAACAAAGAAACACAACCAGACCGGCAGCTTTACAGTAACAGTGCCTGTGTTTGCAGATTCCATCTTAGTAGAAATACAATGCAGGATAACAGAAATACAAAATATTTCACCAAAGCTTTTTATATCTGAAGGCATTAAGTGCAGTCACCTACCTGGTGTACAGAGCTGTTCCGCCAGAGCAGATGACAAACAGAGCAGGAATAGGATCTTTTCCATCATTTCTCCAGAGAAGCTGAATAATAAAATGCGGCAAAAAGCTCAAGAGATTAGTGATTCGAGGAGGTCAATGTTGGATATGGTCTGAGGTTAATGCTTAAGCCAGGACACACCTGAGCTAACCCGCCCTCATTGTACAACATGGAAACTGTAGAGTGTGGGCTGCGGTGAACTGTTACTGTTTATTCAGGCTTTCAAGGAGCCAGATAGGTTTGCTAAATGTGTGAGAGGCAGGCCTGACGGAGAGGAACAAAACATCTCAACCTGCTTCTGTTTACTCAGCACAGTGCAGTGTTATGACCTGACCATCCAGTGTGCCAGGCACCATTAAATTAGCATGAAAACAGGATCTCATTGTATCAAAATCAAACCGAATGAAAAAGCATCTGATCATATCTGCTCAGTAGTTAAGATAAGGTTACAGGATGCTGACAGCGTGCACTACATGACCCAACACTGGAACATGTCAGACTAAGGAGTTATTCTCCCTCCTTTACTGTGCCAAATCCTGATTTCATGAAAAGTTTACTTACCTACTCCCTATCTCTCCTGAACATGGCTATCAGATCAAACCTAGCTTTGCTATGTGAGGCAGACAATAAAATGCTGAACCATTTCAGCCAAATCTGCCAGAGTAAACTCAGTTCACTGGACAAAGGTGCGAGAGGCTTTGTTAGACAAAAATGATGCCAAAATCAGAGTGAAAATTCTAAACTTGAGACACATATTTAAGGTTAATCATCCATTCTGCCTTGACACTCATGCTTACGATTTGGTTAATTTTTCATCCACTGTGTAGTCAGTGGTGGATGACTGACAAAGCCATTTATAAGAAACTAAGTTGACACAGGGCAATGCAAGCAAAGCCTGTTGCCAAGTTTGCTTTTTAAGTCTCTTTCTCATGATAGCAGTCTATATCTACCATTTAAAAGCCAGACCACATTAAACTGCACTCGGCCTACTATAAACAATCTTTTGCTCCCATAAAATGTCATTAAGGTTTTACCATAAAACAGACAACACCCATGCTGAAATAATATGAAGACATCTTGTTGAGATTCACAGTACAAACCCTGCTAAAAGTCGTGCTTCATCGTTTTTTATCTGGTTAGTTAGTAAAGAAAATATAAATAAAAATACTCAGTTGTCTTGTGTCGTGCTGTTATTCTCGCTTCTGTCCAAGTTTGTTTATTTAGAGAAAAATATAATGGAAAATCGAAAGTTCTCTTTTGGGGACATTCCATAATATGAAGATGAGTAAATCTGAATTAACTGACTTAAAACACTAGCAACTTCAGATGTCTTTTGCTTTTGGATTGCTCCCAGTTTAGTCTCTGGAAAAGACTGTTTTACACAAACTTCTTTTGCCATGGTACCACAGACTGCAGGTGTTTTCCTGAACAGATGATGGCAGCAGAGGCATTTCTTTAGGACTTGGATTTAAGAAAGCTTGAATGAATTTCCATTTCCTACTAATGAGGAGCAACAATCAATTATTTTATCATGGTCAAATATATAGCCCAAAAAATGAGTTCTGTCTTTGGTTGGTGGTTCTACTGCCCCACCCGCTTTAGATAACTAATTGGTTTCATTGTTAAAAGTTGGGCTATATGTAGCTCATTCAGTCAACTTTTTTGAGATACTTTACTTGAATGTTTCAAATGCTAATTTAAATATCTACTCCAGGACATTTCAGAGGGAAATGTACTTTTACTAATCTGCATTTATCTTACAGCTTTAGTTTCTTTTCAGAATAAGATTTTATTTTTTACCATGTTTCATTTAAATAACTGTTTGAGGCCCAATGACTTAAAATGATCCAATATTTCACAAAAAAAGAAAACAAAGCTCTGTTTTTTCTTCTTTCCTTCCCCACTGACCATCTCATGACTCCTCAGATTTATCTTGTGACTATTTGGAGGGCCACGATCCCTAGCTCCACCGTCAATCAGCTACAACAGCAGGCCCCAAATAAACTGTATTACCCAGGGTGCACTACGCTACGCGACGCTCACCTGTTTCTGGTCTCGCCCGCCTACTACTAGGTGCGTTCATGGTGACTGCGAACGCACCGTCGAGTCAGACACATTCTACCTGCTGTAAGCTTAGACCAACTGCTGCGAGATCAGTCCAAAGGTGGTTCCACCTTTATGCAGCCGGAGTAAAGCAACTGCCGACGCAGGACTCAGCGACTGCAGCCGCCTTGCTCCCGCGAGGTTTTATTGTCATGTGACATGGTGAAGTTTTGCAGCGCCGGCGAAAGTCGGACACAATTGATTTAGGAAAGGTATTGAAATAAATTGTAGTTTCTGTGGTGGCTGTCCAGAAACTGTTGTACATTTGTTTTGGCATTGTGAAAAATTTCTGGAAAACATTCTGTGATTTCATTTCAGAAAATATATCTGAAAGTTTTGCTTTGTTTTGGAAGAATGTATTGTTTGGCTCCCCAGATAATAATGCACAACGAAAAACTTGTGTGTACTTGATTAATCTCCTTATTATTATGGCCAAATTTTATGTTCATAAATGTACATTCACAGATAAGAAACCTTGCTCATTTCAAATGAGTTCAAACATTACATCTCATCAATTCAGGGATCTCTAAAGCAAAAGGCAATTAAAACTTTATCAACTTCTATTATGTTTCAAGTTTTTATATAATCCCATACCCCCACCCCCAGAGATCAGAGATTGTAATTGTTGTACTGTTATGTTACAAATGTTTTATACCTTTGTAAGCATTGCAATTTCAAATAAATCTTGAAAAGAATGCCTTATTTTAAATTCAGCGTGCATCGCGTTAAGTCAGCTCTGACGCAGGAGGGAGAAGATCGAGTGCCTTTTTCAAAGAAACATGTTCAACTTTTCATAAAGTCGCGCATCAATATCACGTTTCAAGAACCGACCAATCACAGCCTGGATGGGGCAGGACATTATTTTTATTATGCATGAGTGGTGATTAGAATTGACGATTTAGTACATAGCATTTAAAACTGGAGAATAACCGTCAGGATTTACTGAATTAAAACAACCTGCAAAAATGAAACTACTGTAGGATATTGTCCAACTGGAATACTACGGTCAGCCATGAAGTATAGTCTACTGGTATATGAAATTATAATGAATACACCAACAGTAATCAAACCACCATGGTATATCCAGTAAAACTACTGGATACACACATACACACACCAACACACACACACACACACACACACACACACAAAGTAGGCCTACCACCACCACCTTACATGATAGCGTATAAAAAGCTGTCTTTAAAAGCTGTCAGAAAGTGATCCCATGGTAGTGGTGGTTATATTTTAGTTATAGGTTATCACGGTTGTTTCTTCATTATGGGCTGGTAAGACAAAGCAGCCCATTATTTCACAGACAATGCCTCCCTCTTCTTCCTGTGCTCTACCGCCCCCTGCAGGCGTATGCTACAATCCGCCACTACAGGCAATAGGAGTGGATGAGCCTGAACCGAGCAGTCAGTCTGTCTTCACATGAACACTCCTGTCGGAGGTGACACCGCCCTCCCCCTGCCAAACACCCGCTTCCGACTTGAAACAGGAGCCGGTGTCCGGAGCAGGATGTATCGATTTGTTTGCTTGTAGTGCTTCTCCGGCGGATTCCTCCATGCGCCAGCCCCGGGAATGGATCTGGAATCCGGTGTGGCGTCCGCAGGGAGTTTCATCTCCCTGAATGAACATGAACAGAGGTATTACTCAGGTCTCCACGGTCTGTGCCAAGCTGACACCTCAGGAAAACTGTCGTCCAGCAAAGTGGCAGAGCTGTTCAAGGCGTCTCAGCTACCTCCCGAATCTCTGCATAAAGTGAGTATTGCTTGTATATCGCGCATCTGCGCCTGCCTGGTCATCACATGTTATCAAGCGTAAAGGGCTGGGAGCTGCGGCTGCTGATCTGCAGGGGTCAAAATGATTAGGCTGCAGGCTCAAATACATGATAATGAGCCATGATATTGGGTTTTTGGCGTGTTCGCCGGGTACTGTGTGTGTGTGTGTGTGTGTGTGTGTGTGTGTGTGTG
>JAPMOB010158139.1:0-14074 GCA_029875015.1 Lepomis gibbosus
AAGAGTCTGGTCCTTGTGTTTCAGAGAACCCAGCTTTTGGAAAGAAATCATGAAATGCATCTTTGTTTTGACATTAAATTTAGATGCTCGAGGAAACACTGAGGGAGAACAATGTAAAATTGCAGTGTAGCTGACAACCTCCGCTCCATCCTACATTATCTCTGAACAAATCCGAACACATTTCTCTATCCTGCATTACACGAGTCAGGCTTTTGATGTCCTCTGTTTTTGTGTTAAATGTTCGTGTCAGTGTGATTGTTAGGTGCAACATATGGCTTTGTTTAGGTGTGTGTGTTTGATCTCCAACTCCTGACAGTCAGAGCAGGTGTGTGTGTGTGTGAGAGGAAGGGAGGGAGCAGATGCACATGCATGTTCAGGCACTCAAACACACGTTTTACATGCAGGTCTATTCATACAAGGTACTTCTTTCCTTGGAGTTTTTGATGATGATCTTTTTGATATATGTATTTTCTGTTCTCTCTTGTCTTGTCCCCTATTTGTCTTCTTCTCTGTCTCTTCCAGGTAAATCCTACACAATGATTGGTCGTGATGACTCTCTCCAGACTCTGGGTATAATCCCCTGTGCCATCTCTTGGTTGTTTAAACTCATTAATGAGAGGAAGGAGAAAACAGGAGCACGCTTCTCTGTTCGTGTCTCTGCCGTCGAGGTCAGTGTTACTGACAATTTGAAACATTCCCTGCAGAGTTAAACAGATTCCATTACTGACAAAGATATCTGAAAAAGGAGGCTTCTGACTAGTAGTGGCAGTAGCTGTAGTGCTAGCACTGTACTATGTGACATCAGTAGCCTATGACTGTAATATTTTTTTATTTGTAATATTTTTAACTGTGTGCGTGTGGATAGGTTTGGGGAAAAGAGGAGAACCTTAAGGACTTGCTGTCTGAAGTAGCTACAGGCAGCTTACAGGATGGACAGTCACCTGGAGTCTACCTGTTTGAGGACCCCATCTGTGGCATGCAGGTACTCACACAAACACACTGCAGCTGACATCAGTTTATAATATGGTTGCTGAAGATTAAATCCAATGAGTGTGTGTGTATATGAACAGCCTCAGGCCTTGTATCAATATGCTTTACCTTTGTTTTTCAGCCTCAGGCAATCCTCTGTTATCTCACCTACTGTGGAGGGTGCATGCTCAAAGCAGCATAAGAACTTTAATATGCCATTAGAGTCCCTTTTATTTCAAAATAAACTAGGCATATTTTAAAACACCAGGTTCAGAAATAGCCAATGTATTGATCTGTTTTACTTAAAATACAGTCACTGCTTCTGACTGGCAGAAGTCAGAATCTAAGAAGAACTGTGTTAAGCGCAAAAGACTTGAAGAAACAAAAAAATGGAAGAAGAATTTTTTCTATTTTTGTCACTTTATATTCAAGCTTCTTTAAATCGACTTTGCTCACTGACATTTTTGAATTTACTAATGAGCATGATTCAGGCACCAAAAAGCTTCTTGAGTGGAATTAAGTCTCATTACCGTTATAATTATCATCATTCATTTTAAGGTAGTAACTACTTAGCAGTCTGAATAGTGTGTGTGAGTGTGTGGCTGCAGTTATATGTTTATAGGATTATAGGGTCTGATACAAGAACATCTGTGTAATCCTTAACTAATCTGACATAATCTCATCAGTAATGATACCCTGCACTACCACACACACACACACACACACACACACACACACACACACACACTCTCTCTCTCTCTCTCTCGTTCTCTCTTTTCCCTCCCTCTATCGAAAATGCTTTATTTGAATATACCAATCACACATTCAGAATCCTCCTAGTACACAATAGTACAAACAGTGTTTGGATACTTCTTGGTAGGTAAATCGAGCCCTAGCTAAGATTAAATGGTCCCTCTTGTCTGGCTCTCTGTCCTTCATTATGATGTATATATGGGCAATAATCAGACAATTCTTCTCTTCCCACACATCTTCCAGCTCCAGAACCAGTCTGAACTGCGTGCTCCAACCCCAGAGAAGGCAGCCTGGTTTCTGGATGCAGCCATAGCTGCTCGCCACAGTAGCCAACGCACCAACACGACCGAAGAAGAACATAGGAACTCACACATGCTGTTTACATTACACATATACCAGTATCGCATGGAAAAGACAGGCAAAGGAGGGAGTAAGTACGGTTTATGACATCATCACTGTTAAAAGATTACTATTCCGCTTTTATAGTAGAATAAAATCAAATATCTGAATAAAATCTAACATGCTGTTTACCATTGAAATATTGCCACATGGAAGAGAAAGGAGTGAGTGTACACAGTAATGGATAGTGATAGACCAATCAGTCTATTTATCTATAGCCTCTATAGATACATAGGGAGCTTGAGCACCAGAATTCTCAACACAGTTGCAAACATACCTGTCACAGACTGTATAATCCCAATATACATTCTGTGTTTGATTAATTCATGTCTACATTAATAACTGGGTGATAATGATGCAAGAGTAGTTTATTTGTGTGTAAACACGTTTGACAAAGAGAGAGACTGTGACAGGTGTCTGATAATAATCACTTTTAGTAATCAACAGATGCATCCATATGAGAGAATAAGGCAGATTGTGTGTACCTTGTGTGTGTGTGTGTGTGTGTGTGTGTATGTGCTTGAGTACATGCACATGCAGGCAATAAGGATGTTTAAGGATGACATAAACAACTAATGTGTCACTGCACGCACAGTTTCACAACATGTATTGAGCTATGTCTGACTCACATAATTTAATACAATTTCTAACAGTCTTAACCTTTAGAGAGCTTGGATTCCCATTATGTTGCTACAGAATTCAGAAAAACAACTCAGCTACAAGCTTTGGCCATGCTGGTACACATTCTCAGGATTCATTTAGGAAATTATATGATACTATATGTCTATAGTACACTGAGGTGTATAATCAAAAGTACTACTGTAACAATCTGGTCTATACTCTTAATCATAGATTATTGGATTCTGATCTTACCCCACAAATCAATTGATGTACACATTGAGCACCTTTTAAAAGCTAATATTTTTTTTGTGGTAAATTGAACTTGCAAAATGATTGCTACATTGATGTGAGACTGACTTTATTCTGTTCCTTTTCCTTTCACCCCCATCTTATATCATTACCCCTTACCCCATTCCTCTTCCATTTTGACAAATCTTTTCTTTTTGCTAGTGTCAGGAGGTCGTAGTCGCCTCCACCTGCTGGACCTGGGCAGCTGTGATGTCAAAGTACTTGGAGGAGAAGGAGGTGGAAAAAGCAGGGAGAACTCCTCACCCAGCGCGGCCACTCTGTGCCTTTCTCTGTCTGCCCTTGGCAATGTGATCCTGGCCCTGGTCAACGGGAGCAAGCACATCCCATACAAGTAAGGTGGCGTGAGCATGTGTGAGGAGAGTAGGAGGGGAGAGGAGAGGAAAGATGAGGAGAGCAGGATGTTTTGGAGCTGGAAGAGATGAGGACAGGAAAGCAGATGAGCGATCTCTTAAGTTGCTTCAGGTTTTGAGGACTTTATGTTATAAACAACAGCAGCTGCTGTTACATATTCATCACATTCACTTTGCTGGTTAACAGACTGGCAATGAGACCAAAGGAAAGAGAGAGATAGTGCAGAGATGGAGCGATAATTCAGACACTGTCGCCAGAAGTAAAGGGTAAGCAGGTAGAAAATTAAAAAAACACAGTACACTGTACAGTGTGTACATTATATGGACCAAACTCTAAATTTCCTCATTTTACCTTTCCCTCCATTTAATTTCTTCTTTTCTTTCCTCCTTCCTCCTCACTCTCTTTAAGGCAGTGCAGTTCTGTGCTTCGTGCTCGGTTAATTTAATCACCAGCATTTGCATTTACATTTCAAAACATCCTGCTACCTAACATTGAAGCAAAGCTGTGCTGAGTCTGGTTTGGCACTGGTGACTCAGACTGCTGTTGGACTGTTAGGGGGTTTGGACTGGTTACAATGTACAGTATGTCATGTTACTGACACTTCTCAAGAACCAACGGACAAGTCATTAGTGGAGACGAGTGGTTTGTTCACTGCAGGGCTATAGTCAGCAAGATTTATAAAGCAGCAATTAGCCATTATCTAATTATCTTCTTTCTTGGAATGTAAGTGAAAGATGGATCAGTGTCGTCATACTGTACAAGAATTAGCTAGCAGTTGGAGACAGTGGGGTACAACCTAAAGAGCACCTCCAAAATGAAAGAAATTTGAGAAACCATACCAGAGTCAATGCTAGTGGCTCTGTGAGGTTGTACTTAAAGTATGTATATCAGAGCTAAATGCTAACATCAGCATCCTAACAAGCTAGCAATGACAATGTTAAGCAGCTAAGTGAATTATGAGCAGATAATGAAATTACATTGTTAACTATTTCAGTATCTAATTAGCACTAAATACAAAATACAGCTAAGGCTGGCGGAAATGTAATCAGTTTTTCAATTATTTGGTCACAAAGCAAACTATTGGACGAAGTAAAAGTTTGATGATCACTCTAAAGTTCATCATGTGGGGTACATTAAAGTCCAAAAACCTACCGTTACTTCCAATCCTACTGGTGCCGCTAGAGAAAAAGTCAGCGGGATTCATCCTCAGGGCATCATGGATATTTGTACCTAATTTCATGACAATCCATTCGACAGTTGTTGAATTGAAATTTTACTAAAAGACATACATGTCAACCTCTTGGTGGCACTAGAGAAACAGTCATGCAATCACCAAAGTCATTAGGTTTCATCATCTGGGGACCATGAACGTCTATACAGTTGTTCATAGCGATGCATCTATTTGTTATTGAGATATTTCGACAATTACTAACAGTATTTCCTGTGATGTGACAATATTGAAAGCAAAGCCAAATCCAGTTCAGGCCAGGAACTCTGCTTTGTTAATTTCATCACAGTTAAGGACTGAGCCTGTCTCCCAGTGCTTCATTACTTTGTGGATGTTCTTATAATCGCAAAGTCAATACTTTGTGATGACAGGAATCCAAGCATCTCAGCATGATGCCAGACAGATGGCAGTCTTGCAAGACCCACGTTTCAGCCACAACATGTTGATTTAAAGGCTCTTCCCACATTCACTGAACATCAACCTTTCTCTTTAGGGAGTTTCTTGCCAAAATCAGACCACTCCCTTGCTGTATCTCTTTCCTAGCCCCCTATTCAGTCATATAACTCCCTAAATGTTTCCATTAAATGAACTCCTATACTGTCTATTTGACAATTGCAATTCTTAATGTTAGTAATATAAGCATAGACATATGAGCGTGCTCCAGGAAAGTCTAGATTGTCTTAATTTTCACACGCACATAATTTATTAGTTCTGTCATACATAAGTTCAAATCCACATTTTTCCCTGCGTGGCTTCTTCAGGTGCGCAGCTTAATATTAGTTTATTGTAATAATCTTGATCTATGAATTTAGGTGCTGCATTCATTATTGGCTAGTTTTAATCATGGAGCATCATGTTTCATATATTAGCCTTCGTAGTTGTACTGTAATATATCTAGCACAGGCTGAGAGGTAAGATCTAATCCAATGTCCCCAGCTCATGAATTAACATGCAAATGAATACTTCATGAGTCATGAATTTACCTACATTAATCTCAGGGAGAGATATAGAGAGATAGAGATATACTGAGGGAGAGAGAGGAGGGTTTGTTGAGGCCTGAGGCAGCAAACAGAGAAAGAAGAAGAGGAGAGGAGCATAACATCGAGGAAGAGGGAGGTCAAGATAGGAGTGTGTACATGCTTGTGTGTGTGCGTGTGATACACATATGTGTGTGAGACATGCCTGGAGGCTGTGTTTTTAGAAAAGGGGGACAGCAGCATGAGGTATTGGGCCACAGAGGAGTTTTACTCACTGTCAGCCTGCAGGCCTCAACACACACACACACACACACACACGTACACACACAAAAGGCTATGAATGATTGCAGTAGCCCACCCAGGAGAAAGTCTTTTCTTAAACACACAGCCTACTTTTACTCTCTGCTAGTATTATCTCTCTGGGACATAGATCATCTCCCAATATTAGAGTACATAATATCCAGAGTGCTTCTCTGAAGACTTTGTTAGCTTTAGTCTGGAATAGCAACCTTTCATATGTTTTAGCAGCATCAATCAATAACTCTAATCAATACTATAACATAATTTCCATTAAGTTTGCCTTTTGAATGTTTTAGTCTAATTTATATGAATATGTTAACCTGGTGTTTGTCATTATTAAACAAACTATTAGTATTCTCTGCAACTTGGAGAAATGTTGTGTGTTCTTAGTTATTAATAATCCTTCGTCAGACGTGTGGGAGCCTGTTGGAAAATTGACCAGTTTTGTCACATCTTTGAGTGACTGTGTGCATTTCCAACGTGTCTTTAGTCTCACGTCTCGGTGTATGTGCGTTACTAGGGACAGCAAGCTGACCATGTTGCTAAGGGAGTCGCTAGGCAACATGAACTGCCGGACCACCATGATTGCTCACATCTCTGCCTCACCCGGAGATTTCTCAGAAACGCTTTCCACCATCCAGATAGCTTCCCGCGTCCTCCGCATGAAAAAGAAGAAAACTAAAGTCACCGTGGTGAGTTTGAATCAAACCTTGATGCTTTATTAAAATTGGGAGATAGTTTCTCATTAAACTAAAACTCGAGTTCAGGATAAAGACAACTACAGCCACTAGTAAGATACCTTGAACAGATGGACACATAACTGTTAATCAGTGTCAATATTACAATAATACACCTGCTCATAATCTTGCCATTGCACTGCATAGTGTTTTATTTCTGGAGTTCATGTGAAAATTTTGGATATTTATAACTACAAATTGAAATGACTGTTCTTTGAATGATGTGTTTTGTGCTGAGTTGACATTGTGCATTTTATCACCTCCTCTCCCTTTCCATGACATGTGCCACATGTGCGCCATGTGTCACCTTTCACTTCGCACGCTCACCTATTTCAAAACTGTTCTGCTGACGAATAAGGGGCGAGGGCTTCAGAGCTCTAAAAATAAAGCTCCAACTTGAGAAAACTAAGTGAGATACCATATACCAAATGGCAGTCTGTGATAGAAATAGGAATCGTTAAATGAATGTTCTTATGTTAAATCACATATTATGTTGCCTGAATAAGATGCATGCTGTCTCGATGTCATCCCTTTTTCTTCCTTCTCAATCTTTCCCATTTCTCTCCAGTGTGAACTGTCAATTAAAGGCAAAAAAAAAAAGTTCGTCTAAAAAGGGATTATTTTCTCTCTCGCCTCCTCCTCGCCCATCTGTGTCCCTTCACAGCAATACACCTCCAGCTCCTCTGGAGGAGAGAGCTCCTGCGAAGAGGGTCGCATGCGTCGTCCGACCCATCTGCGACCTTTCCATCAGCGTGGTGACACTGACTCTGACCTTCCATTGCTACGACTGTCCAGTGACCCTGACGAATACTCGAGCAGCGAGCAGTCATGTGACACAGTGATCTATGTGGGTCCAAATGGGGCTGCGGTGTCAGATAGAGAGCTGACGGACAATGAGGGACCACCAGAATTTGTACCAATTATTCCTGCTTTGCTACGAGGTAAAACATCAGAGCAGCAGCAAACACAAAGTCAAAGTCAGGCAGCTGGAGCTCAGAACAAGGTAATTTAAATAGGTTAATCTTTAGAGTTTTGACAAACAAGTAATCAGAAGAATATTTCTTGTAAAGTGACATAAATGACTTATTTGTCTGTGATTTCTGCTCTAATAGGTGCAGTCTCAGCCACAGGACCAGCCCAGTGGCCCCTCTCAGTCGCTGCCTCAGCCTGCTCAGTCACTTCTTGGGCAGCCATTGGCCCCGGTTCCAGAGGAGGGAGCTGAGTGCCTGAAGTGCAACACCTTTGCAGAACTGCAAGAGAGACTGGACTGTATAGACGGCAGCGAGGAGGTAATAAGAGTTTTCTGTCCTTTTGTTGTTTTTATTATTACAAGAAAAGTAAAACTTGTCTGTTAGTTTGATGGGATCTGTATTTGATGTTATATTGAAAGTGTGACAGGTTGTTTGACAAGTGGAACACTTTATTCAAATGGAAAAAACATTTTTTTCTGTAACTGCTATTTGCCTGCACTGTCTGCTTGCTCTTTGCTTGTCACTGCTTGAGCTGTGGTGGCAATACCTTATTATTGTTGTTAGTAGCTCAAGTGATCTTGTTTATTTTCATCCACCAGCGTTGGAGGCAACATAAGTGCAGAGCAATTCCTTTGTCAAAAATAAAAGCATAAAGAATGGAATTTTTTTTGCTTTTTCATCCATCCCTCTGCCCCTTTGTGCAGGTAGCAAAGTTTCCCTTTGAAGAGGTTCCAGTGAGTAGACAAGGTGCCAAACAAGAACCATGTCCATCTTCAGGCACCCCAACCTCAGCTCCTGGCTCTGCTGCTATGTCGGATACAGAAACCAAAACAGGTTTATTTATTTATTTTTTTACATATACTGTAGATACACTGTGGATGCACTTTGTATTCCAGTGTCTTTTACTTTTGGGACTCTGATAATTTAGTGGCTTTGAAGGCCTCCGTAGCTCAGTGTGGCAACTGTATTTCTCTATTTACTGTGCCTGTAACCTTTGGTCTGGGATTTGTTTGGTCCAATATCTCTAGGCTCTGCGTGTGCTGTAGGAGGTGCAGTGCAGTCCTCCTTCTCCTCAGTAGCAGCAGAAGCAACAGCCTCCAGGAGGAGGACCAATGACCAACAGCTGCAGGACATCAAGGAGGTGGTGGAAGAGGCAGAGCTGGCTCAGACAATGATCCACAGTCTGGCTCAGAGTTCTGGTTCCCCCATAGTTACTAGTACCAGAAGTGTTACAGGAAGTAGTAGCATCACCTCTAACCCTCTGCATAGGGCCAAGAGCTCCCACATGCATGACAGGTGAGGACAGGTGCCCCCAAAAGAAAAAATAACTGTGAATTTTATTAAGGAGTAGCCCTTTTTCTTGCAGATGTTTCTATCAGCCATGTGTTTGACTTTCATTGACGAGGTGTCTCACTTATTGTCTCTCTGAACAGCCACGAGAGTCTGAATGTGGGCAGTAATGCTGAGGGGAAGGCACGCCCACTTGGATCACCACGCCTCGGCATCGCCAGCTTGACCAAAACCTCAGACTACAGGTAAAGTACATGCATACATATTTGTGCAATAATAACGACACATTTAACTTAACTCCATAATGTTGATCCTCGTATTCTTCCTCAGGCCACCGTCCTCCCCATCCCAGCGGTGTAAAGTGTACACTCAGAAGGGCGTGATGCCAGCAACGCCCCCTTTGTCCTCACACACTCTGGCTCAAGATGGCCAGGCCACAGATGCTTTGACCTCAGACAGTAGGCACCTTTCTACCTGTTTATGCTTTAGAATTGTGTTTATACAGACACTTTGAAATACATGTTTCATAATTATGATTGATATTTAAACTTTAAAAAATTTTACTTTCAATAATTCCTACTTGTTTTTGTATATGTTGTTAACAGTCAACAGAGTCTATGTTACTGTCTTACTGTAAGGCATATAATATAGTCACATTGGTTTGAAATGTATTATGCACTTGGAAAACAACATTAATTACGATGCCAAATATTTGTTTCTGGTTCTGTAGACAGTTTGGCTGCAGACAGTGGCCGATCCTCCACAGAGTCTGTGCTGTCCAGGACTTCTCCGGTGGGCATGAGCCCACAAGTCCGAGAGCCAACTCCGTCTCTGTCTGCCAGCCTGGGCTCAGCTGAGACACTCTGTGACGATGACGTCCCGCCGATACCCATGGATACTCACAGGGATGGTGAGTGGCACGGCTATTTTTACACAGGGAAAGGGGAGTGAGATGCAAAAACCCTTGCAATTATGACGACAGATATGTACCACACTAAGCAAGAACAAAATGAGCAAATGTGGTAACTTGTTTCTCATACTCAGGACCGGCAGTATTAGGAGGAACAGTTGAACCTCTCTTGCTTGGGGAGGACGAACTCATGTACCCTGTAAATTCTGGAGGTGAGGAGGACCTTCATGTAGCTCTCATGGAGACTCAGGCCCTCACTTGTCGTCCAACGAGCATCATCAGCTTCACCGGCAACTGTTGCTCTGTCACTGCCCTTGCCTCGGCCGCTCAAGCTGTCAGCATTATCAGCGGTACAGCTGAGGAGGGAGCTGTGGAGGATTATTTCATGCCTGCAGGTCCTGCAACGACCTCAGGGGTTGTTGCCATGGCAGAGGTCGGTGTGACTGACTTGCTTTGCATTTACAGTGACACAGTAAGATAACTGGCATGCAGATATGTGTGTTTAACTAAAGCAAATGGCTGATTTTAAATTATTTGAACCGTAAAAAACAAATACAGAACAATAGCCACCATAGCAAAGGTCATAGACTAGGACTGTGGGGCAAACATGGCTGCCACTGAACACTGAAATTTTTCTTATTATGGAGTAAGGCTGGACAGTAAAACAATAACAATAATTATTGAGAAATATTTTTTTCAACAATATAACATTTGTTATACAATATAACAAATGTTATATATATATTCAATAAATGTTTGATTTAATTCACTTAAATCATACACGAATTAGGGCTTATTTTTTGTATTAAGATGTTTATTTTTTATAGGAAAAAGGACTGAAAAAGCTTTTACTTAATTTTACTCATGCATATTTGTTGACAAAGATTTTATCACAATCGCTTTGAATATTCTACCTCAGATTTGTGAAGTGATCCACTGTTTGGCAAAATCAGCCTTTAAACTTAAAAGAAATAACTATTTGATACTTGATAATAATTGATATCAAAAGATATGAAACTTTTTATCGTGATAACATTTTTGGCCATATCGTCCAGCCCAATTATGGAGATATATCTGTTAAATGTATAGCTTTTTTAATTCAAAACATATGAATTAATCCAGATAAAAATTCAGACATGAAGCAGATTTTTTTTACAAAATGCTTGCTGTGTTGATGAATCATAAATTATTTATTATATTCAATGATACTTCATGTGACAAAATTTTTTTTTGCTGAATAATTTGAATAAAGTCTAATGAAGATGGCAGCCTATTTGTACTACTAGTCCACAGCTTAAATCTTATACTAAATAAATGATTGTTTTCTGGATATCAAAATGCCATGGCTGATTGAATTGTGTCCTGCGGTAGGTTGCCATGGCCAAGCTGCGGATAGAAGGTGAAGCCTTAGCCACAGTGATGTCTAACTGTGGGTCACCCATCTCCTCCTGGATGAGCGATCTGAGCGTGGGCAGTGAAGCTGACCAGTCGCTCCACAGCTTCAGTCAGTCTCTGAGCCAGCAAGGGGAGGCCTTGGCTGAACCTGAACCCAGCCAGAGCCTTTCCTTTGGAGTGGAAGGGATGGGTGGTTATGAAAGCTGTGGCAGCCTGAGAAGAGGGAGTCTGGAAGGAGAGGTGGTGCTGTCAGAAAACGGGAGTGATAAGGGAACTCCAACCAAAGACAGGCTGAGGAAACTGCCTCCGTCCATGGCTAAAACAAACATTCAGATTTTGGCAGGAGCTGGTAACTTCTCTCCCTTCAAGACCACCCTCAGTGTGCACCCATGTGCGGCTGTCAAACCCATGGTTTTACAGGAACCAAGCATGCTCCTGTCACCTACCAAAACTAGCTTAATGAAAGACCCAGGCAAATTGAATGCACAACTTTTAGCTTCGATTTCCAGTGAGATGAGCTTTGAAGACCCCTGGTTGAAGCGCGGATTGGAGGAGGGGAGGTCCACGGAGCTTGTGTGTGAAGTGAAGCCGGGGAAGAAAGAGGCAGAGCATTCAAAGAACCAGGCTGGAGCTGGGACCGGAGACTACCGCAGCTTCTGTAGGGATGGTAAGCAGGGCCGGACTGGGATGATAATAAGTCAGGCCGGGAATGTAACATAAGCCCAGGCCAATCTCCACATGTTCACAATAGACCACGTATAGTGTAACTGCTTTGTTAAAAAAATGTAATGTTTATGCTATTAACATATCTTTAACATGTCTTCAGTTTGAGTAGTTAATATAATTTCCATATATACAGATCTCATTATTTTCTAAATATTGTATTAATGCCATTTGTTTTGTTTGTTTGTTTTTTTAAATAATCAACCTGTGAAGGTTGCAATATTATAAAGTGCTGAGGGTCACTGTTTTTCTCTGGAACAGGGCTGTAATTTTGCAGCATTTAGCTACACTTTCCTCCACGGCTTTTGTAGTTTGACTACGCTCTCTCTCAGTCCCACCTTTTCTGTCTATTTTTTCTGAACACTGCTCAGTCATGCACACTCAACTCACAGATTAAATGTTGTGCTGATGTTTACATGCATGTGACCATTTGTGTGTGATTACGGGCAGAGATATTATCAGGCTAAAAGCAGGCAGAGGGCTGACAGTGTTTGGCCGACACATTGGCCTGACACATTGCGTGCTCCTGATGGCTGGCCTGGGCCTCATTGTATAAAATAGAGAAATGTTGGTTCAGAAATATTTGCAGGATTTTTGAATTATTATATTATAAAATTCTAATTTGCTTTTCTTGCAGGTGGGGATAATGGCAGCTCTAGTTCAGGTGGTGAGGTTGTGTCGTCTCCAGATTCCGTTAAGAGAGTGGTGGATGGCTGCGAGATGGTTTCTGTTGTTGCCCAGGGAGAATGCCTGGCAAGTAACTACAGCCCAGATATCCACCGTACTGCCAGTCTTCCCCGTGGCTGGCACCGTCTCAACCGCCATGACGGCTTAGACAGTGGAATCGAGTACCGTAATCTTGGACTCACCGCTTCAACTCCCTGCAGTCCCCGTGCCACACTTGACCGCCGGGGATCAACTGGAAAACAGGGCTTTTTCTCACACAAGAAGGGGGGAATCCCACCTCTGCCACCAGTACGGAAGTCCAGCCTCGACCAGCGGAACAGAGCAGCCAGCCCTCTCCACCAACTCAGCCACGGAGGTTCGTTACTGGGCAGCTCAGCAGATGATGCAGGTGTTATCAGACAACGAGGCTCCAGCATAGACAGCAGTAAACTTTTCAGCGCCAAGTTGGAACAGCTTGCAAATAGAACCAACTCTCTGGGTCGGGTCCACAGCTCCCACAATGGGTCCCACCACTACGACTGCTTCTCTCTGGAGAGGGGGGAGAGCCTGAGAGGAGGTGGAGGAGGAGGTGGTGTGAGAGGGGACAGCACCATGCCTCGTGCTGGGCGAAGCCTCACCCGTGCTGGATCAGTATCTTCTCCTACTGGAAACAGTAGCAGCCCCAGTTTCAGTGCAAGCCCTGGTCCAAGCAGCGCTCCTCAGTCACCAGCCAAAACTATCAGCCAGTCAAAGATCTCAGCAGTCAGTAAGTTGCTGATGACCAGCAGTCCCAAGGCCAGGAGTCTTTCTGCCTCCAGCACCAAGACTCTGAGCTTCTCCACCAAGTCTTTAAGCCAAGCTACCAACCGCAGCTCTAGCCTTCCTCCTAATGGAAAGGTAGGATGGAATATTTCTTCACCATAAATAAACACACTTACTACATAACTCTAGTTACTACTCTGTAGTACACCTGTACTACATAACTCTGCTCATCACAAAACTAGATGAACCACTTAGTGTTGACAACTTTTTTTACACAAAAAGAAACAGAACACTTTTATAATTTACTCAATGCAAGTTATTCAAGCAGTCATGGCATCCATTTGACCTTCCATCCACCTAAGACATTTATCTATTTCCTCAGCCCCAGAGCTCAGTCCAGGTCCCTCAGCAGCAGCAGGGACCTTCCCCTGGATCCTGGTCTACCCAGTCTTTGAGCCGCAGTCGAGGGGGAAGCCTGGCTGCCAAGCTTCCTCTCCGGGCAGTCAATGGTAGAATCTCAGAGCTCCTCCAGGGCAGTGCAGGCTCCCGTTCCAGGAGTCATGCCCAGGGAGGAGGTACCGATGCATCTCCTTCAGGAGAGGAAAGAGGAGTTGGAGTGACAAGGTTAGTTTTAATTTTTTTTTCAATTCAATTCAATTTTATTTATATAGCGCCAAATCACAACAACAGTTATCTCACAGCGCTTTTCATAA
>JAPMOB010158250.1:0-10569 GCA_029875015.1 Lepomis gibbosus
AGTTTAATCACTGCAAGATCACAGCTCAAAGTGGTACACGACTCAAAGCACATATTTTATTAACATAACAAAATGTACTGAGCCACTATGATCTGCATACTTAAGAGCCTGCACAGACAGGAGCTCCAAATATACAAACAAAGAACAAAGAGCAAATAAAAGTGAAATAGTACACATTTGAACTTATCACTTACATCCTCATGCAAACTATTATATTCTGGTATACAAAGCATTCCTCATCCTACCATTAGACATGTTTAGATTCACATATTTGACTATTTCTACTTTCAAAACACAGCAAATTAGTAAAAAGTAACAACTTTGCCAAGCCAGAAAAGAGACTGAAATGCTAGTCTGCTAGCTGTACTTCGATCCAAACCTGCCCACAGTCCTCTCACACATAAACCTCAGCTTGTCAAGCCTGCAGCATGACACACACACAAAGGATCATAGCTCCATCACGTCTGCCACAGCCCATCTCCAGGCCCACACTCCTCCTCGGCTCTACTCATTCATCTCTACCTTGCCTTTTCTCATTCATCTCTCCTCTCCCGTGAACAGAAAAAGGGAGAGCAAGAACAAGGGAGTGGCTTCGGGTAGATCAAACACAGTGTCTATGTGCTTTATGTGTGAGCACAAGCAGCCCGTGTGTGTGAAGAGCAGTTAAAGAGTAACTCCTC
Source organism: Lepomis gibbosus (assembly GCA_029875015.1). NCBI lineage: Eukaryota > Metazoa > Chordata > Actinopteri > Centrarchiformes > Centrarchidae > Lepomis > Lepomis gibbosus. Next base: position 681 of record JAPMOB010158250.1, read on the forward strand.
TGAGCAGGTGTTCAATTCTAATGACCTCAGCCTGCTTTCTATCAGCCTGCTAACAACTTCCTGCAGGGGTAGAGACGGGCAAGGCCAAACACAGCCCAGACAGAAAGACAGCCATATCAATAGACAGTAGGCAAAAGAACAAGGGAGGGCATTTAAAGAGAAAAAGACAGCATGAGGGAGAGATTATAGAGAGAGACTATAAAATATGAAGAAGGAATGCTGGAGGGAAAAAAAGAGTAAAAACGCAGAAAGTACATGTTCTCGTTACATTCATGTGGTGAACATGACAGAAAGTTGTAAATCACACAGTCTTGCATTCCACATGCTGCCTGTTTCCGAATGCCTCTTCACCTAAAGGGTTTTTGTTATACATCTTAATAATCTTCCTCACATCTACAGAGAACATGAGGAAATACTGAAGCATCTATAAACAAAACAGGCTGAAAACTTATTTAGATATAGAAAGAAGCACCAGAACATATGCTGGATAACAGAAAACACAGCACTAAACAGCCACTCATGCTTTTATGCACCAAAAGTTGCATATTATGCACCTGGGGATTCTTGTTTGTTTATCTCATACCGGTAATGACAAACCTTCAGTCAGTTAGGACAAAAACAAAAAGACAGGGAGGTCTAGCAGTCCCTTAAGTTGACTTTTCAAGATGGTTGAGCATATGGTTTAGTCACCAGCACCATGAGCAATGCTCATTTTCCCTGGGACTGCTAAGCCATCTGGTGACCACAAGCCCCAGACCCTAAATCCGGAATCCATCAATTAATCTACCAAATCTCCAGTGCATAACATAATTCATTCTTTTCACCTTTTAGCATGTTTGTGATCTGATACTTTTTCTAAATTTTTTCCAATTTTTCCAATTCCATTACTCAATTCAATAATATGCATTTTTCTAAATAACTGCACTATCATATAGAAAAGATGAAAAAGATGTCAAGTATGCATCTTTGATGGAATAAATACAATATGTCTGTGTAAAGACAAGCATGTTGTTTGTTGGGTTCATCTCTTTTCCAGCTCTCCTCCACTCCATCCCAGTTAATCCTAGTTCAAACAGCAAGGTGAGGTTATGACCTGCGACTGTTGCACATAAAAACCCAGACTCTCACAAACACAGACACAAATAAGGAAGTTTAAAGCACTGGAGCGAGGCCGTAGGAGTTTGGCACTCTCACTGTCTGGGAATCTAATGTAGCGGGCGGCATGCACAGACCTCCCAGGTACCCACACACATGCACGGATCAACACACACACGCACGCACCCACCCATGCACGCACACACGCGCACGCAGGTACATACCAACAGGTAAACAGTGAAATATGCACCAACAAAAATACCCCCCCCCCCATCTGCCTCACACACACACACAGTTCTACTCCAAACATTAACCAGAGAAATGCACAGCCTGCAGTGCTGCATAACATCCAAGCCTCAGCAGACTGCAAGTTGTCTATATGAGTTAATATTTGGCTCGGCAAGTCAGGGAACTCAGAGCTTGGTCAGTCAGCTGAGACCTCCCCTTTCAGAAAGCCCCTCAAATTCCCTGACACTGTGTAAGTGTGTGCGGGACTCGGCCCTCACTGTGACCTTCGATTAAAGGCGATGTCTCTTTAAATTCCCAAAGCATGCCTTGGCTAAAAGCTGAAAACCAGCACCGTGGCTAAATTTGTCAACTTCCCTCACCAAACAGAAGGTCACTGTTGACAGGGCGAACGAAAGCTGACAAAGAAACCATAAATGGCTGCGTGTCCCACCAGAAGCCTCAATGAGTCTGGTGCAATGTGAGCTAATGAAACAGCATGCATACTAGGCTGCTTCTTCTCAAACTGGGAGCATGTTGCAGAACAAGAGGCTGTAGCTGACAGCACAGCAGTCTCTCAACAAACCCAATAAACCCCTCCTTCTCCCTCCCTCCCACACATGCACAAACACACACAGCCTCAAAGTAACCTGAATCACAATGACTTGAGCAACAGATGGCTGTCAACTCACCCCTCTAACTTCCCAGCTCCTTGCACCACATCCTCTGGCCCAGCTGTCACTTGGGGCCCCTGGCTGAGGGGTCTCTGACGCCAACCTCCCCTGAACTGGGGACAGCTGCTTTGGGGAAGCCCGCGCAGGGGGGCAAAAGCTTGTGCTGCACACTACAAACCTCCCTCTGTCTCCACAAGTCCTCTTCCTGTTCATGCTATCTCTGCCTCATCCCTCCCATCAGGCTTATCCAGTTTCACTTTTACAACCTCCTTCTCTCTCTCTCTGTCTCTCTACTCACCATCGCTCATCCTCCACCTGAATTCCTATCGACTGGAATTTAGACTGCTCCTCTGTCGGCCCTCCTTCATCTGGGTCCACCTAAGAGGAGGGGAGAAACTGTCAAACTGGGTGCCAGTTTCATTTTAGAACTTCAACAGAAACCCAAGCTCATCTACAAACCTGGATCCCTATGGAGAGGCACTTGCGGAGCTCTTCCCTCTTAGCCTTGCTGTCTGCGGAAACATGCGCGACAGCAGAGGTGGTGGCGGTGGCAGTGATGGTGATGGTGCTGTTGGTGACGTGCTGGCTGGCGGGGCCATGCACCTGAGCGTTAGCCGCCTCTATGGCTGCTGTCAGAGCCTTCATGCTGTCGATGCTCTCCGTGGAGTTGGACAGGCCTGGCTGGGAGCTGATACCTGTCCGTGTGCCGGAGCCCCCGTCCATGTAGGCATCCTGGGCGGACTCGGTGCTGCTCTGGGCTGTGATGGATATGAAGGGTTTGGACGGTGTGGTCCGTGGTGGGACTGGGGGGGGCGTCTTCTTGTAGGTTGTGATGCATGATGACACTGCAGGGAGGAGACAGATGATATACATATATGGTGATATAATGATACACTATGAAAGTATGAACCTCACAAAAAGCTCCACCAATTTTACACGTGAAGTCTGGTTCCTAAGGAATACTATACAGCCGTGAAAACAGGCTCTGGAGGGCACTTTCTAAAGTCCCAGATGATGTGACAATGATGTGATCGAAGTTATTTAAGATGCAGTTGCATCATGTGAATTGTGGGATACAGTGTTTTTAAAAAAAGAATTCAAATCCACTAGAGAATAAAGACAGAATATCTCTGCCTCTGCTGCTGCAATTTTAACTAATCCTTTTTTTAATCTGTCTCTTGGGAGTTGTGGAAGTGCAATCCTTAATTGTTGGAATACACCTTTAATGATCCTTGAAGGTCAATGCAGCGGCAAATTATGCAGCATATAAAATTTAGATCTAAAAAGTGAATTCTGAGTACATGGAAGATATTAAGCATACAATAACCAACAATTACAGCACTACAATATAAGTGGTAGAAATTTATGAATAGAAATTTTTGAATGGACGTATGAAAATACAGCATGCATGCATGTTATTCAACATATAAAATAAGATGGATGAAAATATTGCAATCAAATAAATATGAAATATAAATTAATTCACTGCCCGAGAGGGAAAATTACTTTGGTGACAGCTGACACCCTGACAGTTTACCCACAGGTCTTAGGTCCCTGTGTTGGAGTCAAAATGGACAGTAGATTAGGGCCAACTTTAACAAATCAGAGCCTCGTCTAGTAATAGGATTAGTATGTCAGCCACTTGACCCACTGATCTAGATGGTTAAGCCCTCTATGCACTAACTGTACACATCAGAACAATTTGATGTTGCCGATTATAGCCCTGCATGCTTGTGTGCCTTGTTGTTTGCGCACATAATACCACAGAAGTTAAATTATATTTATGATAAAGCTCAAAGGTTAAAAGGTACAGTAAAAGACAGCTAGAGAACTCAGTGCCCTCCAAAGGTTTTGTAATTTATCCAAGCAAATAGATATTAAAAAGCATCACAGTGCTGCTCAGTAACACTTGCCCTCTTTCTGTCAAGTGCCCTCTCCATCTCAGGTTACGGTTACAGGTTGTGCACAGACAATGGGGCCTCTCACACACACTGACTCAGAAGCTTGTGTATAGAAACATGCCAACAGACAAAAAACATAGCCTGACTGAAGAAAGACAAAAAACAGCCACCTCCTAACTACATTATGCCTTTAAATCTCCTTCCTAGCCTGGTGCTATCATCAAAACTAGGTCGCCTTCTCTCTGCTCTGCAGCAAAACTAGGACAGCGGGTTTCCTGGATCCCTTTAATCCCTACAAAAGACAAACATCCTACCGTGGCTAGATTGCTGCACTGTGTGGAGCAGACAACTGTTGCCAGCCACACCCAGCACGAGCAGCCATGTCTAAAACTATTAGAGCCGAATGTTGTTTGCTTTGTGTCTTGTCATCTCACTGACAGCTAAAGAGAGGCCTTGACATATTGGAGGTGAACAGAGGGCTGACTTCATCTTCTCAGTTTGTCAGAGTCATCCGCTGCCCTCCACCCACCTTCCCACTTCCCTCCTGACTCGCTGGCAGTGATTGGAGATTTCAGTCAGGTTTTGACAAGCTGGAAAGTCCTCAAACGGGATGAGTGCTGCCTTGAGATTAAATCACAGTTGCTAATATGAGCGTCTTTGATGGTGGCGTAACAAACCACAAGAAAGACAAAAGGAGTTGACTTACTGTATTTCCTTCCACAGCTAAATGTCACGAGTTTTTCTTTTGACAGATACAGCATATGCAAGAATTACTGCCAAAGTCAACTTAGGCGGAATCGTCTGAGCATGGCACGATATGCAGCACTGTCTCGACTTTTTACATTCGTCTAGGGAATATGATCGACATCTAGGTCTAATCTTCCAAAAGGTCACTGAGTACAGACCCACAAGAGAACAAAAAATGCACAGTGAACACACACATGCACTCACACAGAGGGAGAGGGCGAGGTCTTGCCCCTATCAGCCGTGGAGGTTCAAAGGATAGAATGTCAGCCCCTTTCAGAGCTTCTATCCCCTGAAGTCATCTAAAAGTCACACTAGTGGGTGTGCACATGTTGGATGACTGTATGTGTGTGTGCGCGCGCTCCACTCAGGCCCAGAGAAGGCTTAAAGAACAGAGGGTTTTCATCCGCTCAATACAGCACTGTATGAAACAGGAGACGACACGGCGTGTCCCACCTAGCTGTCACTGCGAGAGCCAGACACGCCGGAGAATGAAGGGGGTGGGGTGGGGGGTTTGAATGCCAAGACAGGTTAAGTAAACACACTCAGGAGTCGGAACATGCCCCCGCACACATGTATGCGCACATGGGCCTGCAGACATGCACATGCAGAAACAGAGGCAAATAAGATTGACACAATCCAGGGTAATGTTTCAACCTCTCCACATCAAGGGAGACCACAGGCTTCCTGCCAATGATATGCCCTCCATCCTCCAGGAGCCATTGTCAGCAGTGACCTGGCCCATCCTAAGTGACTTGGAAGCAAGTGTGTGTAAAGATGTGTCTTCATTTAGCTAAATGGTTAGATTAAAGTTTCTAAGCTCGAATAACTCTATTTCCTAATTCTTGCCTGTCCGACAATAGTAAGGGGAGAGCCTCGGACCAAAACAACTGTCCTGATAAGATAGAAGCCAAGTTTCCAGTTTCCACAGAAATGATAAGAAAATAGTTTGATCCTCTTGCAGCCATGAAAGCATTAGGCAGCTACACTGCCCTGGACCTCCCCCACACACAGACAGTCAAGGACAGAGTGAAGTAGGATTGTGACGCAGGATTCCATTAGACACTTAAGGAGGAATGTGGAAAACTGCAAACACAGATAAACACTGACAAGCACGCAAAAACGTTTTTCTGTCACTTCATAATATCAGGTCAGAGGAGGAGCTTTGATCACAGAAAATAAAGTCAGACATCATTAATTTTCTCTTGAGTGCAACAAGAACCGGCAACAACTTCCTCATATAATGGAATTTCATCTCGCTTCCCTCTCAGAGGTAGGTGCAGCCTGCTGCGAGCATTGTCATCCCAAAGAGAAGAGTTTGTGAATGACAAAACTCTAGTGGCTCTCTGCCAAATCCCTCTTTTGACAAATGCTTCAAAAGTCCCATGCCGACAAGTTGGTGTGAATAGCAGTTCTTCTTGGCAGAGCACTCCCCCCACCTTTGGGCTTGATAATATCAAAAGAAAGCCCTCTTCCCTCCCCTGAGACAAAGCGAAGTCTCCATTCATTTCTCCAGCCTTCAGAACAAAAACAGACCTGCTAGCTGCCTCTCTTTTTTGGCTCTGCTGATCACTGTGTCCCATTTGTGTGTCTGCAGAGGAGTATGCTGTTTCTTTTATTTAATCACTGTGCTCATGTTACTGGACAGATTGAAGGCAGGCAGCTGCCTTGTAATCTCCAATCTGTGTATCTGTGTGATAGGCCACTTCAAAGAGCAGAGAGTTTGGTTTAAGCTGCTAGCTAACAGGAACGGGCTCCCCCGCGCGGGGGCCAAGGGCAAATCCACCACCAACCAAACAAATACAAAGGCCCGGAAAGGGGGCGGTCAGTACGAGGTAACATTGACAGCTGAGCCCAGCTGCACTGTGTTTGGGATGAGGGTCTGCCAGAGGGGAGAAGGCAGAGAATATTGAAGCGGAGCTGAAGGGAGGAGGGTAAATCAGAAAGTTACTGCCCAGCTCCGTCTGCTCTCTTTCTGTCCATTTGTCCGTCTCCCTCTCTCTCTCTCTCTATGTCATACACAAACGCACACGCACAGTGAACCAGCTGGAGTCCTTTGTGATAGCGTGACCATGGTGACACATAGCAACATGAAGTTTGCTGGGAGGCTTGGCGTTTTACCAGCACCAAGCAGAGGGGAGCTTCTGTTGGCCATTTGTTTACCTTGACAGGGTACACTGCAGCTGCACTGACAGATACCTAAACACCAGCCAACAAGGAAACAAAGCAGGAATAATGGGCCACAGCTCAACTTAAAAAAAATAAAATAAACACCAGGAACAGAGAGCAACTGAGTGCCACAGTATTGCAAATGAATATCTAATAATGTTTCGAGGCCTAAAGCCTCAGCTTTGTGCAGCTGAAAACTGAACTCCACCAACCAGTTTGTCTTGGATCCTCGTCAAAAAAGCTTGTGACTGCCTTATGAGATGACAATAACCTGAAAAGTTCACACAGTGTGACATTACACTACCGTTGTGAACAACAATGCAGCAATACAAGGCATATCCTAAATGACTCAACATAGCCTCCACTAGGCTACAACAAGTTACACTAAAAACAAATTAAATAAAAACAGAATTACAAAAAGCCTCGAGTTTCAATGCAGGTTTGTTGCTCATCACTAGTCACTGACAATCAGCTAATAATGCGGAGACACAAGAAACCCTGAACACACTGTTTATAATGTTCCTTTAGAATATAACGGTCATCTGACAGCACTCTGAATCACCTGAAAGTCTCCCAGAGACCCTCATGTCTGTCTAAAACTCTCAGCCACAAGAGGTCGGAGGTCACCACAGAGGGTTTCTGCTCTCCAGATGCCTGAACTCTCTCAGACACAATAGCTCACTGTGTGCGCCTGTGTGTGTGTGAGCATGAGGGGAAGGTGGCAGTGTGTGAGTGCCTTTTAAAGAAGTATATTTAGCATGTGTGAGGGCTTGTTGGCGAGGGAGTTTTCAGTGCAAATTGTACCAGTGTTGTAAACACCCTGCGTGAACTTCGACATTTAAATAGTTTTTCACCCCTCCCCAGAGTTAAACATAAGCAAGCATATCAGCACAAAACATTTGTTAAATATGCCTCCAGTGTCCCCAAGACCAGCACTGCTATCAACAAAGCCATGTGCTCAGTGTGCCCCTTTTGATAGAAACCCATGTCAACAGTGGGTAGCTGCTGTGGCAGGCTTGTGTCTCCTGAATGACTAGATAAGAGTGTGTTTACAACTGTCAGCCGCTGCTAAATCTGGCAGGCAGCTGCTGCCTGTTAAGCAATAGATTCACTTCACTTAACCCACTTTCCTGTGCTTCAAGTTCAAATAGAAAGCCCGGTTACCTGCATACCTGTTTTATGGCCTGACGCTTTCCTATGCCCTGTCAATCAGTGACAGGCAGGGAGAGACATGCTGAGAGTCAAAAACCAATGGGGCGGGGACATAAACACTGAGAGTTTAAAACGGTCTAAATAAAGTTTTACTGATCACATTAGGTTCTTCACTCAAAATCCTTACTGCTGTTAAGATATAGTGTTTTAAAGTTTATATGTTTGTGGGGGGTGAGGGGGGAGACGACATCGCTCTTGAAGTATACAACTGATTGTTTTAAATCCCTCTTAAATGTCAAAATAACTAACATTTACTCTAACAGCAGTGTAATTTTCAGCATCAACACCGTAAATAGCAGCTACATGACATTTGTTTTACTGTCAGGTATAATCATCCAGGATCCGGTATAAATATGTAGTCCCAAAGTTCCTCCATGTACAGTACTGAAGCGTGTGAGCTAATCTCCTTAAGATTTTTCTTACATGAAGGGGGTTTTCTCATTAGACCTGCCTGTGATGCTCTAGGCCGTCTCTATTGTTCCACACCCCCCCTTCTCCTTGGCAAGGCTTTACCCTGACTGGTCCACAACCACATGACACATCAGTCTTTTGTTTCTGTCCAGAAAGACCTGCCTGTGGGGGGTTTGAATGAGAGAGCATAGCCACTGAACTTAAGAGGAAGAGAAGAGAGATAAAGAAAGAATAATAGAAAGAGGAGTGAGAAAAGGAAGGAGAGAAAAGGACATAGGATAGGTTTGCCATTCTGTTTCCTTCAGTTCCTGTACATTCCAGCTGCTTTGTGGGGCATAACCCTGAGTATTAGCCCTAACACTGACGCTAACACGCCCACTCATCTCATGCATGCTTACACTGCACTGATTTCCCACAGCATTGCTCACCGACTGACTGAGACTTTAAGAGTAGACTGGGTCACCGTGCGGAGTGACACATCGCATGTGCCGGCAGTGACAGCATGGGCAACTGTAACAAGTCGTTGCATACCTAATAACAGAATCATGTAGCTGGGGGAGATCAGTTCGTCATAAAATGAAATAGGCTTTGTGACTGAGCAGTAAGGTCTACATAAATCTCAGAATAGGTAACTTGTTAAAGTCAAGCACACAGAGACAAAGAATGAAAGAAGACTGAGTTTTGATGGTGACATTTTGTGTTGCTAAGTGGATAATACAGGCCACTTAGGCCAGTGTCTGCTCAACTATAAATACCCCACAACAACACAGCGATGTTGCCACCACACAGTCTCCAAGAGCTAAACACAGCTCCCTGATAAAACACGGCACTATCCACAAGAACTGAAAGTGTGTGGAATAACTGTCGAGTACAGGAAAACATAACTGCAAGCCTGGGGAGTAATGGACTCTGGGACAAAATAACAAATACACAGCCAGACAGACAAAAAGACAAGAGGCTGACACACATACACAGGAATCTGCCTCAACTGAGAGGGCTGGAATCAGCTTTAACTGAGAGGGCTGAAACACAATGCTGGTGTCATGTCATTACATGAAGGATCACTGCTTGCTGCAGCTGCTATTTACATATAAATGCAGCAGAATGTGGTCAAAAGTTCACTTCTTCTTTCCGTGGTTTGCATGCAACAAGCACCCTGGTGATTAACTCCAAGAGGCAAAAAACCTGATTCATAAAATGACTGGGCACAAAAAGTAACAGGAAAGCTGGCTGACAGTTTTTACAAGCATTTGAGTTTACTCTTCCAGGAATGCCGTGAAACATCCGCGGCGGGTGTTGTTTCACAGTCCTGGGTTTTTTTCCTCTCCTCACATTCCTTCCCCCTTTTCCCCTGTTTGACGTTCTTTGTCCTGACCACTTGCACATGGAGGCGAAAGGAGACACTGGTGGCTTAATCCACTGCCAGAGGCATGCTAAAGCCATCTGGGCCCAAAACCA
>JAPMOB010158285.1:0-15836 GCA_029875015.1 Lepomis gibbosus
CACACACACACGCTTACTGTTCTGCTTATTTATTTCATTTTTAGTATATTTTTATTTCTTTTAGCACACACACACAGTTTAATTTATTTTATTTTATTTTTAATACTTTTTTAACAAACACACGCACACTCACTGTTTTGTTTATTTTAGTTTTAGGTTTTTTTTTAACACACACACTGTTTTATTTATTTATTTTATTTTTTAATATATATTTCTTTTTTTTAACACATATATTATATTTTATTTTATTTTTTAATATATGTATATTTTTCTTTTTTTTAACACAAACACATATGCTTTGATTAGTTTACACTTTGATTCTTTAATGACATGTATGGGGTTGATTGTTGTTATGTTATATGTATGATGCTTTGGCAATATTGTTTCACAGTCACGCCAATTAAAGCGAATTGAATTGAATTGAATTGACAAGGCCGAGTACAAGTGTGGTTGAGTTCGAGATAAGACGAAGGTCTTGAGACCAAGACCGGTCTTGAGTTCTACAAAACTACCACCCACCACACCTGCGCCTCTAATATCAGAGCCGGTCTCCTAATTTTTTTTTTTCCTGAAACAAAAGTGAAATGAATTATATAAAAATAAATATTGAAAAATCAATAACAACATACAAGATACAATGTATTATGGGGTTAGATTCTAGAATCTTATCCTCTCTAGTCTGAGATATTACATAACTTCCTTAATCCACATACAATACGAGGGGAGGGAGTCGCATGGCTATCCAAGTTAGGTCAGCATGTTACACTTATTATTACCTAATCTTGTGATATAACACCAAACAGAGCAATTAGAGATGATGAATCAATTGGATCCCTTCAGAAAGAGTATTGAAAATTGACTGCCAGAAATGATATAGTCTTAAACTTGTCCAGAATCTACATGTTTAAGAAACAGTTTAGTTTTAACCATAATTATATACAAAAGTTCAGGCTTTTATGGTTCAGTATATATTTTTTCTGAATTATTTGCAACTGTACTGTTTTATGGAGAGACATTTTCTTTCCTTTTACTACAAAAATTGTTTCATTTATTAACACAGAGAAGTAAATACATTTCAATTTTAAATGTTTTCAACTGCACTGTTCCTCTGTGGATAAAGTTTCTCAACATACCGGATTGCGCACTGACCTGGCCTCTGTAGAGCCTTTGTATTAATAAAGTACAGACTGCTAAACCTTTTGGAGAAGCCGAGAGCTGCTAATTCCCATCGTTGTATAAGTGTTTGTTTTGTAAACTATAAATCCATAACTGCTGTTGTCATTCTATAATATTCACAGCCCAGTGTGACATAATACAATTTTAAAAGTAGAAGTATACTGTACATACAGATATTCCTTTCATATATTTTTAATAGAAATATAATGTTTTGAACCAATGTAAATATGTATTTAAACCTTTCTGGACTTGCTCTGTATTGAGAACCAGTTAAAGTTAATTTCCATGAGTTGTTTACACTGAGTTGCATTTAACCGATCCTGTTGCAAATGCATGAAAGGAGTAAATGTTTTACTGCTATTCCTTAATGAATACAGTTGCAGTAAATTTATATCTATAGGGAGTTGAGGGTCACATACTGTATGTAAGTGAGAAAGCATTGTCCCATTTGCGTACTGTTATAAACCAGGGGAATTTGATGTGTAATGGTTTTCCAATCCTTCTTAATTGGGATCAAGGGTTGTTGTGAGGGATTCTGGAGCTAAAGACTCACACAAACACTGCTGGTCCCTGAGAACTTAGCAGTGCCCTGAACTAAAAGCTCTGCACAAGAAAATTTGAACCAAACAGACAAGTCGTGCTGTTTTCCACCAGCTGACACGTGCTTTGCATTGACATTCATGCAAATGGTATATGCTGTGTAACTCCTACTATGTAACTATTCTCTCTACCTCATCTACAGGAGTGGTGTACCTGGAAAATGCAGTTTCTGTAAAAAGCCCATTCACTGTAAATCAAGGCATCTGGTCATTTATCACTAAGGGCAAAACAGGAACTCCGTCAGCTTAACAGTTGAAGGAAGGACGTCCAAGCTTCCCTTGATCAAGTTCTCTTACTGAAAGATGTCGACTACCACCGCTGACAGTGTAAGAAGTGGAACCAAAACCTCAAAAGTGTCAAATGATCACAAAAAGGTAAGCAGATGTCATTATTTGTCACCAAATTTGTTTCAGGGAAAGAAATATCTCAAGCATCCTCTGTTTGGAAGACACTTTGGTTCAAATTGAAATATCTCAATAATATGCCAACTACTGGATAGGTTGCCAAAAGGCAACTTTATTGTCCTGACTTTTTCATAATTTTGAAGCCAGGTTGAAGATTTTGTTTTGTAGTCAAATGTCTTAACAGACATTCATGTTCATTCATGTAACATGTCTGGTGATCCTTTAACTTTTCCTAGCGTCATCATTAGGTCAAAATGTCAACTTGTCCAGTACTTCGGTACATCAGCATGTTAGCATTGGCACTATGGAAATTTTAGTATGTTGATGTTAGCATTTAGCTCAAAGCAACACTGTACGTACAGCAGGTGAAGCCTCACAGAATCACCAGCATGGCTGTAGATTTGTTTAGATATAATGCTAACTGACAGATGGTTCTTTTTTGAACAAAGGCATTTTTTTTTCTCTTATGATTTGTTAGCCCACTGCAGCTGCCCTGAAAGGAGCCATCCAGCTGGGCATCGGTTACGCTGTGGGAAACCTCAGCTCTAAACCAGACAGAGATGTTCTCATGCAGGACTTCTCTGTTGTAGAAAGTGTTTTCCTGCCAAGGTACATTCTCACTCCTTTTTGTTGCTGACATTTAGTCAATGCACATATTCAAAGTCAATTTCAGAATAATAAACTTAAAGGATCAGTTCACTCATATTAAAAAAAAGATTATTTGCCCACCTACCTCTGGTTGTATAATCTATTCATGCAGATAGTTCAGTTTATATACTGAGGTTTTGAACTATTGGTCTCCGCTTCCATTCCACTATTGTACGATTCAAGTGTCCCACTTATCATTATTATTTACTCATGTGCATTCCTACTGTTTGTTATTGTTATTGTACATTTACGATTTCCGTTCCTTTTTCTTACCCTTAAATTAAAAAAAAAAATGTTTGTTCTCCAGTGAGGGCAGCAATCTGACTCCAGCACATCACTTCCCAGATTTCCGTCTGAAAACATACGCACCACTGGCTTTTCGCTACTTCAGAGAGCTGTTTGGCATCAAACCAGATGATTATCTGGTTAGTGTGAACACTCCCATCATCATTCTGATTCATCATTCTGAATCCGCAAGTTGTGGCGGAAGTTTTGGTTGATTTAGTTGCAACACTTGCTCATGCTAAGACTTCTTTCGCCATTCTTAATTTCAGTACTCTATGTGTAATGAGCCTCTGATCGAGCTGTCCAACCCCGGGGCAAGCAGCTCCTGGTTCTACCTCACCAGCGATGATGAGTTCATCATTAAGACGGTGCAGCATAAAGAGGCTGAGTTCCTGCAGAAGCTGCTTCCTGGTTACTACATGGTGAGCTCCTTCCTCACAAACACAAACTCTCACTATGTTCACATGCACACCAGCCTCATATTTATCAAACTGCTAAAAGTGAAACTTTGGACAAAAGGTGCTCTGTGGGGAGTGCTCATCAACATACACTGTGTGTGTCCTTAAGGTCTAAAAAAATGTTGCAGCTTGGATTTTTAAAGTTTCCAATTATTTCATCCCTATCTATACTGTTGGAGACAACTTTTTACTCTCACGTGTAATTTCACTTGAGAAACATCTAGACATGGTCTTACCTATCTGAGAACACATTTACAGAAATACCCTGACTAACCTGACCAACCTAAAGCATGCATTTGCATGCAGCTTGCTGGTGTTCGTATTTTCCTCCAACCACAACCTTATTTTTAGGTTCTGTGGTGAGACTGTACAGGGTTTGTCTTGTGTGCATGTGTTTTAATTTTAGAAATAACCTATTCAGGGGTAGAACCTGACCCTTTTGAAGTTATTTATTAAAGGTATATATTTTTTTCCAGGCCTTTGATTAAATATTTTTTCTCTGTATTATTTTTGATTGATCCACACACATCTTAAAACCATGTCACTAACTCAGTTTAGTATATATGGCCAATAATTCATGTTTCTTTATAAAAATTGTTTGATGCTTTCCCTTGATGACAAGCAAAACAACTGCATCTGATGTATTTAACCTTTTTTTAAAATACATTGCATCATTGTAGAATCTGAATCAGAACCCGAGGACGTTGCTGCCGAAGTTTTACGGCCTGTACTGCATCCAGTGTGGCGGCGTCACTGTCCGTGTGGTGGTGATGAACAACGTGCTGCCGCGTGCCATCAAGATGCACTACAAGTACGACCTGAAGGGTTCCTCGTACAAACGCCGTGCCTCACGCAAGGAGCATGCCAAGTCCTCGCCCACGTTCAAAGACCTGGACTTCCAAGAGATGCATGAGGGCCTGCACTTCGACCCGGACACCTACAATGCTCTGATGAAGACCCTGCAGAGGGACTGTCGGGTGTGTTCACACAAAGATCTGTTCTGTAAATAATATCGTATTTCAGCAACAGTGCAGGTTATTTCAAAATTCAGTCAGAGTTACATATATGTGTGACTGCTGGAGAGATCATTTAGACATCTTCATGTATTTATCTCTCTGTGATCATTATTCATGTCGCAAGCATAATCTCAAATTCAGTTTCACATTTCTAGAATTTGTTACTGACAAAAAGGCTAACGGCCAAAATATTTATCATAGTCAAAAATATATTGTTGGACAGAACAAACAACATAGCCTAATAGGTGATAGTCTGGAGGATTTCTTAGAGCATTGCTTGTAATAAAAAATACTTGAGCTGTGTGAGGTGCTAGGCGTATGTCCAAAGGGTCATCTGGGTAACAGGAATGTGGATTCCTTGTGTCAGAGTTGACATTATGATCTGAAGGTGGCTCTAAAGGAAAGTTTACAAGATGGAAAACAGGGAAACTTTATATAAGCACAAACATTTGCATGGAAATCCAGCTAAACAATTGGTTGACTACTGTAAGCATTCTCCCACTGTTGAAACTGCTGGCTAGGGGAGCTGATTTTCTGCAGATGTCAGGTAAGTGACGGAGTCAAAGTCAAGCATTCTTATTTGAATGAATCTGTTTATTGTCTAAGTATGGGTGGCAGTTTCTATCCACCCTGATGCAGTGAGATCCAATTATTGCCAGTGGAGAGAATTTATATGCGATGCTATGCTGTTCACTCAGTAGGGGATGTTGTGCTGCCAGAGGATTAGGAGATGGGATTAGTCTCCGTGGCAGGGCGATATATGGAAGAGAAAAGAAAAGGTCCGGATTGCTCAGTAGTTCAAACATTTGTAATGAAAGTGTTCTTTGGTAGGGAACACAAACGTTAAGGAAGAAAGGTCCAAGACACTCGTCTGGCAAAAAGTTAAAAAGCCTTTATTCAAATGGGTATTTCAGTACATGTTAAAATAGAGCTGGGTAACAATCAAAACGTCTCTAGTAACAATCCAGGTGTAACGGCCTTCATCAGGGTGATAAATAGATTGAAGTTTTTGACGCTGGTCTAAAGGTCAAGTGGTCCCACAATTCCGTGTGATTCATCCCTGGGGACCATGCATATCTACTGCAAGTGAAGCAAATGAGCTGTCCAGATATCTTGCTTTGAATTATATGTGCAACATACAGACTGGCCAACTGACATCCCCAAGCTTCAGGCTGTCATCTAATACATCGGCTTATCATTTTAGCACTTAAGACCTCTCGCAGTCCGTTTCAGTCTTTCCTCGAGTCATCGCACCATTCCGCCCAATAACATTATACAACCATATCGACCCACTTCTATGAGCCACTTTCCCTTCACTCAGTCTAATGACCTTATTAGCACTTGCCTGTTATTACATTAATGTGAAACAACAGTCCCCACTTGATGGAGGATTAACACCCAGCAGAGCGAAGCACCTGACTCATATGATCTGACTGAGCAGCTGGACTCTGGAGTACAAACTGGCCTGTCTCAGTGTTATGTGCTTTTATTGGACTTCTTTGTGTGACCTCAGTTAGTGTATTGTGTAAGACAGTGGAAAGTAGTTGGGTCTCTTTGTTTACAGGAGTTAATTGATTAGAGGGATTGGAGGTTAGGTTCTATTGTATATTAATCAGATACTAGATTAAGTTGATAATATCTCTGGGTAAAAGAGTTTCACAAATACCTAAAAGGTGACATAATACCCAAAACAATGACTGAGACCATTTACAGCCATGAAACTTCTCTGTCATCTTGCCCTGCATTAGATGGAGGTCAGAGATCATGCTTGATAAGTTGGGTCCCAATTTAGGGACAAGGTCCTTCAAAGGTCAAATCTATAGTGTCAAATTATGTGTCTCCAATTCTATAAAGCCATTCACAACATGTCCCCCATTTCCTGATGACCACCTAAACACCAACACCTGGCAAATACCCTCTGATCACATGGTAATTCAGTAAGGAAGGCTTCCTGCATGCACCATGAAACAAGAATCTACAGCCAGGCTGTACTTAGGCAAGGTGGTACTGTGAGCTAAATGCTAATGACAAAGCTAACATGCTGATGGTCAGAAGGTATAATATTTACCAACCATTTTTTGCCGTCTTAGTTTGGCGTGTTAGCTTGCTAACATTTGATAATTAGGACTAAATACAAAGTACAGCTGAAGCAAAGTAATGGACAAATGCAAAGTTTGACCTGATGAGGGGACATGAAAGTGTGTGCAGAATTTCATGGCAACCCATCTAAAGGTTCTCCAAAGTAAGTAGGATTCATCCTCTGGGCACCTTGAACATCTGCGAAATTAGGCTGCTAGCATGGCTAACTACTTTGACTTTTATTTCAAACCCAGTGAGGACACCGCTGTTGTCTTCCTGTGTGTTGCTTAACTTCCTTTGATCTTTTAGTTCAATTGCTTCTTAAAATTGAGTTGCTCATGCGCAGTGTCTGTCTCTCATCAGGTGCTGGAGAGCTTTAAAATCATGGACTACAGCCTCCTGTTGGGGATTCACGTTTTGGACCGGAAACCGCTGAACAGAGGAAACCGATGTGACAGCAGGAAAGGACAGAAAGTCCTCTACTCCACTGCCCGCGAGTCCATCCAGGGGAACGTGAAGGACCCCACACCAGTGGCTGATGACGACACGTGAGACTTTGTGCAATTATTTTCTTACCTGCTTACCAACTTACCTGCTTTTTTGGCTGTGTTGAGTATGTTATATGTAAAAATACAGTGTTTAGCATCTCATTTTACGGCTTGGTTTTACATGTGTTTGCAGCTACCTAAGAGTAGACTGTTTTAATGCAGTGTACAAAACAATATTTCACATTATTTATATACATTACAATATGTTAAGTGAAGACAGTTTTTCTTTCTTTGTTCTTTTTTCTCTTTTTAGTTCCTCTTACACAAACTGCTTTCTCATCAACAAAAACTCTCTGGAATTTTGTGCAATTGTCTGGTTAAATGACACATATACATATTTCCTGATGGTGACACTATGGCAGCTGTTTAAAACCTTGAAAATTCATTTAAGATCAGCCATACTGTCTGTGCTATGGCTTTACTTAACCAAAATGTAGGAACAGCAAAGGAAATATGCAGTATATTTCTGTTTCATTAAAAACTGTAAAATTCATTGATACAACTTTTTATTTTAGATTGGGTGGAATTCCTGCTAAACATAAAGATGAGAACCTTCTAATCTTTTTAGGAATCATCGACATCCTTCAGTCCTACAGGTGAGCTCACAGTGTCACAAACCAGCATACACACTTTTACTCTGTAGTTACACTCTAATGTGTACAGACACATTTACATTTCACCAGAGCGTGCATTGAGACTTTTTGTTTCATTACAACCAATTAATAAATGCATACCTAACAAAAAACATTTCATGATCATTTCAGGTCTAAAAATGTTTAACACTGAAATAGTATATAATGATTCTGCTGCCTCACTGTAGACAGGAGTGTTCCACCAGACTCCTAAATTACCTAAAATTATACAGTGGGTGAGTGACATGTATTTTTAATTGTTATTTTCAGGTTCATTAAGAAGATGGAACACTCCTGGAAAGCGCTTGTTCATGATGGGGTAAGTAACTTCACATCCTTCACCTTACATGCAGGTTTTTTTATGTCAAATTACATGCATATCTAACTTGATAAATGTACAATGTGTGTGTGTATCTGTTTCTCTGCTTTCCAGGACACGGTGTCAGTTCACAGGCCCAGTTTTTACGCAGACAGATTTCTCAAATTCATGGGCACGACTGTATTTAAAAAGTTTCATCGTAAGTTGCTGCACTAACATAACTAACTATGGGTCCTGCATATTCTTTCTTTAATAATTTCTTTCTTTGTCTCCTTCAGCTTTAAGAGGAGCATCTTCAAAGAGGAAGAAGAATTCCTTCTATGCAGTAAAGTCAGCATCCCAGGAGTTTCTGTCCCCACAGAAGATGGAGGAGAAGAAGGCTCAAAGCCTAGACAACCTGGATGGAACCTGTAAGCTTATAGAATGCATGTAACAGGATATTTTAGCAAAACGTGTTTTTTTTTTTTTTTTATTGATTCACTGATTGATGATCTGCGTGTTTACAGTTTACAGTTCCTCCAAGCAACCAGATCTTCTGCCAACATCTGCTGTTTTTTCCCAGTACACCAGAAATGATGAAGAGGACATTGGAACTAGGTACCTTACGTGTGCAGCTCTCACATCTAAGCTCACTTTCTTTAACAAGTCAGTTTTTCAATTTTAAGGTGTATACAGTAGAGATTCTTCTTTTCCCCAACACGTAGAAAAAAAAAACAAGAGAATACAGTCTAGCTGCTCTGAGAAGCTAGCCTACAGCAGTGCTTTGAGCTACATGCTAATATCAGCATGATATTGCCATTGTTAACGTGCTGATGTTAACCACCACCTTAGTTTAGCATGTTAGTATCTGAACATTTGCCAATTAGCACTGACGTACAGCTGAAAGTGATGTCATACGTTTTGCAGGTATTTGATCATAAACGAAAGTGTTGGAGACATTGAGATTCAGGGGATCACCAAGTTTAAAATTCATCCTGAGGGGGGATGTGAATGTGTGTACCATATTTCATAGTAATCCATATAGTAGTTGGTAGAGATGTTTCAGTCTGGACCAAAGTGGTGGACCAGTGGACCAACATTGCTATCCATGCAGTCATGCCGCTACTGTGGCTGAAGATACAGAACTAGGGGAAGTGTGTGGGCTCCTTTTTTTTTTTTTTGAGGAACTTTATAAAAACAATCTTATATTTAACATTGAGGTTTTGTTTCACTTAGCAGAATAATACCAGTATTCGTTGTTTGTTCAAACCCATGTTTGACAAGTAGGTTGGGGTGGATAGTTCGGCGTACAAAGTGTCTAACTATAAAACTGGAGACCACTGTTTGTATTCTGTCTCCTACTAATGGTAAGATTTTTTTAAATATGAGCAGGATGTTCTTTAACCATAACTAAGTAATGTGATTTATCTAACTTAACACTTTAACCATAGAGTCAGAAGAAAAAATCCTATCAATCATTTTTGTTGTGTCAATATCATTCATATCATTTGCTGAAATTGAGTGTTCTCAAATACATCCTCACACCATATTTATTTCTATTTTTATGTTGCAGTGAAGACCGGCGAGCCTCCAGTTCAACACTCGCTCTTGATGATCCCCTGCTGTCTCTCAGCAGGAGCCAGTCAGACTCTGAACTGGATGTCTACTTGGTATGAAATGTTCTATTTTAGACAATGTGCATGAAAATGTTTTCAATGATGAAGTGTTAAAGGATAAGGCTGGTGTTTTTTCAGATTTATCTTATTGTCAAAAATCCCACAAAATAATTTTAATTTTTTAATCTGCTTCTTAATACTTTATGACTTCCCTACCTTTTCTATGTCCTTCAGCCCAAAAGATACACGATCTTCCTCAAAAATACATCTCACCAACCTTATCCTTTATAATCTAACTAATCAGAAATTTGCTAAATTGCAATAAAATTTAGTTAATAAATAAGCCAATATTTGATGGGGGGCATGTAAATCTGAATGTAGACTATAATCCAATAAAGTAAATTATATTTAGAAGGATATTGTTATAATCACAAACTGAAATATGGGCATGGTCATGTTTGACTCCACTGACAAGTTTCTGAAGGGATGGTTCAAAGCATGAATTTGGGTTATGCTTACCAGTCACTGGAACCAGAAAATCCAAACTTGGCCAGAGCCTGTGTAGAGCTGGGGAGGGATGAGCAAACAGCAACCACTACAGCAGTGTGGTCCTGTTAGTTCAACAATTTGCAGAAACATACCTCTCATCCAGTCTTGGTATCCTAAATTTAACTGTAACTGTCTTGCGGGTGAATGTTGACTTATATTGGCTGCTGGAAGAACTGCATAACACACTTCCGCCTGGTGTTTTTAAAAGGAATAGTCCAACATTTGGGGAGATACTTTTATTATATGCTTTTTTGCGGGGAGTTAGAGAAGAAGATTAATACCTCTCTCGCATACTGTTTACAGCCAGCTGCCTATTAGCTTAGCAAGGGCTGAGGCAGGAGGAAACAGCTAGCCTGGCAATGCACTACCTTACAGCACCCAAAGCTCACGATATGATGTGTTTATTAGTGAGCTTAAGAGGGTCTTGTAGTAGATTTTCCCTTTTTCACTCTTTATGTTAAGCTAGGATAAGCTAAGATAACCGGCTTCTGACTGTAGATTCATATTTAGCATACAGACAGGAGAGTGGCATGGATCTTCTCACCTGACTCTGGGTAACAAAGCAAATAAGTGTATTTCCCAAATTGTTGAACTTTGACTTTAACATTTAACAGGGGTTAAATGCTGTTTGCTCAACAATGTTTGTGATTGAAATGTAATACTTAAAGTAGGACACTTGGTGTGTGTGATAGAGTATTGGAGCCACAGTTGGGGGAAAGAAATTCAGAGATGAGAAGTAATATTTTGAAACACTGCTCGCTGCAAGTCAGGGAGACCAAAATGTCAGGATAACATCTGATATTATTGATAATATAAATTTGTCAGGATGCGTCAATGTCCTAAATCCTATGATAATGAGGTTTAGTAAGTAAAACCAGCTCTTCCCTCATTTGACAAGTAAACTGACTTGACCTGTAAAATTATAACTGTATTCTCATAACAGTAATTTTTGTCGAAAACCAAAAAACACTGTGGGCCTAATACTAAATTATGCCGCTGATTGGGAAGATCATTCACGATGAATTCAGGGATCACTGGGTGTCTCTGCATTTTCAGCGTCACACAGCCTCACCCAGGCGATCCAGCTGGAGTTGATCAGTCGTTTGTGTCCCAGCATCCATAAACTGTAAGCAGAAAATGACATCCATGGACTATTCTTTTGACTGTTTTCTTGGTCTTGTCTTTTGGGCAAGAGTGGACACTGTCACATGTCAGAAAAAAAAGGAACAGGAGTCCTTATAATGACTCAGTTTTGCCTCAGCAGAAGACATGAATAACCTAAAAAGATACATGTAGACTAAGTGATTCCTTTACCAAGAGACCTTGCCATCCATTACATGCTCTAATCTTCCTATCATGCAATTTTTTCACTTCTTCGTGGAACATTTCTTTGGTGGTTGCAGCTCCTCGTTCCTAGAGGCCCCACTGGCACGTCTATACAGTGTGACTCAGCAGAGTCCTGTCCCCTTCACTCCCCCCACTGTCCTTACCAGCTGGAGAAACCTCCATGAATTCCATTTTCTACTACACTTCTCTTACATAACCACAAAATCCGCATTCAGGCTTAAATGAAGCTGTTCTTCAGCCCACATTAAGCAGTTCTACTCCGGTTCTGTGGGAAGCCTGCAGACGTCCGAGTTAATCTGATCTCAAAGCCTCTGACAGAAGACAGTAGGATTCAAAAACTATAGTGAGGGCGAAAGGGAAATCTAGGCCATGAACTGATCTGACAGCCATCTGTCTTCTTGACTCTTACTTTAAACTTGTCGCTCAGAGAGACACGTTCCCAGCTATTTTTAACATTCAACAACCAAAGTAGAAATCCAGAGGTGTTAATTACTCTGGGATTTCGCTGTTAGTATTTATTTATAGGATAAAAACCATGTTTTTGCATGTTTTACCCAATAAATTACCTATTGCATACACTTCACATTACTGCTTACTTTTTCCCAAAGGCTGTCTTAGGCTGTGTCCAAACTCATTCACTCCTCCTTACCCCGTATCTGGAGAACTGTATGTAGACGACTATATGGTGAGCTCATTCACAAAATGAAAACACGGACACTAGTCCGATCATTATCTCGGCGCCGTTAATTACGTCATTGCTGTCGCAGAATCAGTTGGTGGACTTTTTTCTACCAGTGCAATGCATGATGGTACACAACTTTTCAAAATGCATACTGGGATACTTTTACTGGACCATATCGAGTATAATAATTCTTACTATAATCGGACAGCACTATAAAACGGTGAGCTCACTATATAGTCCACTGTATAGCGAATAGGGGGTGATTTCGGACACAGGCTGGATTATCTGTTTCCTCGCAGTCAGGCTTCACGGGTTTTCAGTCATTTCAGTAAGGTATGAAAATCAAACTAAGTGAAACTTGATTGAGCATGCCAATTTTTGTTCTGAGGCCATTTTTTCAAGTCAATCTGCACACACAGGTGTAGAAAAAACACTATAGGTAATATATGTATGTCTGCAGAATTTGAAAGAATTTGAGAAATTTCTAACACAACTCAAAACTCCAGCAACACATTTGCTTTGTTGTGAGAACAATGTATTTCTGCTCAAGAACCAATAATAATAATAAAAACCTTAACCTGGCTGCCAAATTTGAGACCTGACCTTGAACCAAAGCTTTTATCTATTACTGACCATTAGCTTGCCAGACTAATACCACACATTTTCTGTCACCCTCCCTCCACTCAGCATTGCATACAGTATCTAGTTGCAGCACAGATGAAGGTCTTTCTAAATTACATTTAAAAACCAAACCTGAACCTGAGAGTACCCATGATACCTTGTCAGGAGGCAGAACTCTATAGTGGACTGCCTCTCTTATTACTTTGTGTGCAACTTCTGTTCTGCACCTGGATTTGCACACTATCTACTTTCCTTGCTTAAAATAACTGGGTTGCTAAACCATGCAAAAACTGTGGTCTTTTAAATTACACAAAAAAACACAAGGCTACAGTAAGCTTTATGCACACAAAAAACGCATGTGTGTGACTTGTGAGTTTCTCATTGACTGTATAGGAGAGAAAGGCTAATACAAAAACAAATTTAACCTGGTATAAGCAGATAAGTCAATATTAATAGATTGGGGCAAAAAATACTTTTGCCTGAACTTTCTAAAGAGAAATAATCAGTCACTTCAAACAGAGTCTGTGGGGCCCTTAGGCCTGTGCTTGGTAGGCCCGTTCAATAATCCATCCATGTCTTGATTATAAATGTTCAAGTCTTATTTAGTTTGACTCTCAACCCCAGCTGTTGTCTTTTGATACATAAATGAATAAATAAAACTTTTTTTGTTTTCTAGTGAGGAAAAATAAGCGATGGCTCCTCTCCAGCCACCTGTACTTTTCACCTTTGACCTTCCTGTCCCATGGTGTCGAGACATCAGGAAGTTCACGATTTGAAAAAACTACAAGCAGTAACATGTTCACGCCAGTTTCTCAACTGTCAGCATCACTCTGTGACTTTCCTTTTGAGTCAAAGTTAATGTGCCATGCCACTGGTTCTTTTGTAGAATCCCATACTAACACGCTGGGATACAGTCTGTGTGTGTGTGTTAAGATCACTGAACCACTGTGTTAATATATAAAACACTACGAAGCTGTGTCGTCTCCTGTTATTGTACACTTTGCTGCTAATTTAACAACAGCGCTAACAAAAGACTGAGTTTCAGTTTGACCTCTCCTCTAGGATGTCAGATTTTCTGTGCAAAAATTTCTCAGCAGTTGATTCTGGTTTAAAGAATCAAAAATTACAGTTCATCTGTTGAGACAAATAAATATATATACTGTGTGTTATACCCTGATGAACATTATGTATAACTGATTTTATCTCAATCTCAATTTGCACAAAACAATGTATGAATATATTTGCTGTACAATAATTAATTTATTCTATATCTGCGTATTTTCTTTTTCAAACATGCAGACTCTGCTGCCACCGTGACAAAAAGTATTTGCTCAGTTTCTTGCAATAACAAGATGATTTTCATTTACATATTTTTCTTGTTATTTTCAACAACACTTTTCAGTCATTGATCTTCCATACATGCCTGTGTCATTTCTTTAGAGAATGTACATTTCATCTTTACGTTATTAAAACTAGTGCCTGTTATCAATTGTTTTGAATGCTGGAGGTAATAATGAGCAGACTGTATGTTATGTCAAATTGGTCTACATGCCTTAAAATGTTAAAAATAAATCTTTGCTTTCATGTGATTTAAAGCCCTAAAACTGTATTATAGCAACACTTTGAACTTGGGTCTGTGAAATAAATTAATATTTAATGTTCAAAAATGTGAATTTTTTTTGTGTGTTGAATGTATATCCAACAATTTGATGATAAAATGCAGTTGAATACATATATAATTACAAGAAAACAAACACAGAGAAACATACATATACAAACAATATACAAGACTTATAAAAGAAAAAGGGAAAAGGCTGTATGCAGTTTCATCATAAATAAGAAAAGTAAATGTTACCACAAAAAAAAGGATGGAATTGCGGACCCTATTGTTTATTGGGCCCATTATGGAATTACATTTTTGTGGTTTAAGATTATAACCATGCCCACAAATAACCTCACTAACTAATTAAACACTCATTGACATCAGTGATGCGAGAGGCGGTGTTGATTGGGGAAAGGGATCTTCCTGCACAAATAAGAGGGGAGGGAGAAGTGAACTCAGAAATCATTAAATATGCTGAATTTATTTGTGTCCATTTCACCAGAAGACCTACATTTTCAACTCCAAGATGTATACTCATTGCCCTGGCATTAAAAGCAAATGGAAGTTTAAGTTTTGTATGTGTTAAAAAAATTCCTTGAGTTTCATTTGGACAAGTCTCATTCACATCAAGAGTCATATTTTGTTTAGACACAAGGGGGCGCAATGATGATACAATAGTAAATTCCATAAAGAGGATACAGTAGATGGTGTTGGTAAGGTGTGCATTTCTGCATGCGCCCTGTCTACTATAGTTTGATAAAATGAATCTCTTTAGTTTACTGTCCAATTATCTTCTTTCTGAATAACATCGAAGTCACAGTAAAGATAAATATATTCTGTGCATTCAATTTCATAAAATGTGAATCTATCTGAAGGGTTCACTTCAATTTCATTTTAAATGAGCCATAATGCTCTGTGTCTGTCCTCATTCACTGATGGTGTTACCGAGCAGAGTGTGAAGCATCCTGTTGGTTTAGGGGACTTAGGTTAATCTGACTTGGACATAATCATCTGTCAGAGGTTAAATTAACAAAGCACATTGACATATTCTCTGTTTTAAAGTGTGATTTTGAAAGAGAAGTAGCAAACAGTGTGTGGAGAGGAGGCATTGTAAAACCAGTGAGTATTTGCATTGGTATTCAAAGTGATTTTCAATCAAGTTGAGGAACTGAGGTGACGAGAAAAATGAGAAATAAAGCCATTTGATTTAATTCTTTTATTTGACATTTATTTGACAGGGACAATGCACACTGCATGTATTGTTTGATTTTTTA
>JAPMOB010158311.1:0-31621 GCA_029875015.1 Lepomis gibbosus
TGTGTGTGTGTGTGTGTGTGTGTGTGTGTGTGTGTGTGTGTGTGTGTGTGTGTGTGTGTGTGAGTGTGAGTGTGAGTGTGTGTGTGTGTGTGTGTGTGTGTGTGTGTGTGTGTGAAAGTGTGCGTCTGTCCTTGCTGTGTGATATAGCCAAACTTTGAGAGATTTGGTGTAATTCTCTACTTATCTAGTTTAAACAGAGAGAGAGAGAGTGATACTATGAGTATGAGTAAGAGAGATAAAGCGTATGTGTTCTCTTTATGTTTGTCTTGTTTTAACAATTTTCTTGTGCACTGAAGGAGGTCAAACCTTCAGCAACACTTGTAGCATTGTGAGTCCAGGAAATTTTTTTACTCCTTTAGCTGATGCTTTTACCCATGGCAACTTACAATTGCTGTATGTCAGAGGTCGCATGCCTCTGGAGCAACTAGTTAAGTGTCTTGCTCTGGGAGACATTGGTGGATGTGTCACAGCAGGAATTTAACCCAGGTCTCCCACAGTAAAGGGGCATGTCTTATCCACTGCACCATTGCCACAACATACATGAGTGTGTTGTCTGATGGCCCTGATGAAGGCCATAAGACAAAATGCTTTGGTCTCACAATACAGTAGCTCTTTATACTTCAAGTGTTGCTGGAAGTCGGTGAATTTGTCCCAGAAATCCTTACCCTGAAACACAGAACCTTAACATCTCACGATGTTTGCTGGTCGTTCTGCTTGTGTGCAGTTTCATTGTGTGATGCTGCTTCAGCGGAAAAGACGCCCGTCTGTCTTTGCAGATGAGAACAAAGCACACCCCAGTGGATGAGTAAAGAGGGAATGGGTTTAATTTGCCTTGCAGGCATCCTCCAGGAGCTGTAAACAAGTTGTTTCTGCAGTCTGACCTGCGAACAGCCAACGTCTGCATTCTCCATTTGTTAAATCCTCATTACCTCGCCGTAATTATGCTCAGTGCCAACTCTGTTGGGGCCACCAAGAAGCCTCTAAACTTTATGCTCCAGCATGTCTCCACTGAGCCAGCAGTAAAAATGTGAAGGCCTATTTAAATGTCTAATTATTCCTCATTATGCAGAGACTTTATAGCTCTGTGGAGAAAACAAACCAAATGTTGTAGGTGATTGACCCAGATACTGCTGCTGCGGCGGTAGACAAGATGTGTGACATTAGCCGAACATCATGTCATCTGAAAATTTTAACTTCAGTGTTTCTAGTAAAAAGACATCAGTAAACTACACAGCATGCTTATGTGATCACTTCAGTTCAATTAAAACCAAAGTGAGGTAAAAAGGTAAATATATTTAAAATTTGTCAGAGACATGTCGTACATCGCCACCATGTTTTAATTCCTCATGTCCTGTGCGACACATATTTCCTCACACTGTCCTAACAGCTCAGTGTTATAGAAGCATATTACTGTAATATAGATTCATTAATTTAAGATTGTTGATGCTCTGTTGCAGACCCACCTTTTGATTTAGCCCAGTCATCATGAAAAATCATGCCCTAAACTAAAGCAGATTTAAAAATGATTAAAATAACTCTTGCATGGCAAATAATGTCAGTAACAAGATGCAGATTGCAACACTAACTTTTGGAATTACAATTATTCAACAGGCAACTGACTAAAAGTAAACTTGTCTGTACGAACAATAAACAAAGCCTGTTTTTTAAATCAGTCCACAGGGGTTTGGCTGTTGTGGTTTCTGCCTGGATGCTGCTGATCAAATGAAAGAACAGAGCCTTCATCAGGCAGTCTGTCACAGCAACACATCTTTCTAATTGGCTGTGTGAGGTGGACAGGGTGGTCAAAAAAACAAGATTTATCACTTTCACAGTGGCCTTGCATGCAGAGAGGGTTAAAGGTTCACAGCAGCATTTGGCACAATGTAACATCAACATTTAAAATAAATTAATCTGGTATAATCTGATATTAAGTATCACCCTTTGATCTTATGTGGCTTCACATCAAACAGGCTGCCAGTGGTACTTATCACCTGTTATATTTGTGTTTGATGAGCAAATTGATCAGTAGCATTGTCTTATCTCGGCTTATCCTCTTTATCGGAACAGTTCCGATGGTTTAATTAGCATAGACTGACTCAAAGACCCGTTTAACATGTAATTTCCCCTGGGGTCTGCTGCTGTGTCAAACAACCCCGTATCGACCAAAATAAAACCGGAAGCTAACAGTGTTTCCTTTAAAAATAAACCCACGCAGCTTGTTTATATTTTTCAATATAATACATTTGCTGTTTTCTCCATTCGAGACATGATGAAGTGATGTTTTATTCTTTATTTTTCAATTTGGTTACTGTACATTGTATGGTAGGCCAACTTTTCACAGTGTTAGTTCCAGCACTTTTGATTTACCATTTTCAGTATAATAATGTTATTATCTAATGTGAATTAAAGGCTATTACATAGTTTCCCTAGTTTTTCACCTACGCTATAGGACTTTAGTTTTTTCACTCAAGGCTACACGCAGGCTTATTTCATGGAAGAAGTGGCGAAAAAACTGTCTTTTACTCCCTGTACCATAATAAGATCTTGCCCTACAGATGGAGCCGCTGAGAACGGGGTGCCCACAGCACGTGTTCAAAGATAAGGATCTTAATTTGAAATCCCTAACCGGATTTCGTTTGCGCCCCTTCCAGCTGGTTTGACGGCCGTCCTTCAGTGAGAAACTGGATCACTCCTTTACTTTCTCCATCCAGAGCGCTCCAGAGACAGTTAATACCCCACCAGTAAGAGGGTTACCTGCACTGGAGCTGGCGTGTGTCGGTGGATTGTACGACCAGGCTAAACTACAGCGATTACGGTTCCATTAAAAGTGACGGAGCGACGGTTCTTTCTGGTAAATATCACTTTATTTTGGGAATGTTTTGTGGTACATTATTCATGGGTTTAAATATGGCCAGTGGTCGGTCGGTGGTCGTTGCCTACCTGTTGAATAGACCTGCTGTTTTCTATTGTGTGCACAACAAAAAGAGGAAAAACTGACTAGGATAACATTTTATTTTTCAACATAATAGCCTCGGTTACTCCGCGTGTGACACTCCCTTTGGTTTCAGCGTGCGCAACGTGCGCAGTTTCGCATGTAGATATGGTGCAGAGAAAAACATGTTTTTTAATCCATGGAGAACACTTTCCTCAACTTTTGAGACAGACTTGATAATGATGTAAGCTTTTGATCAAATATTACTAACTTATAGCTCAAGTGACAGGAACTTGTTTTTTTCTAGTGTGTCTGGTAGAACGATTGATTGACAGCTGTACATGAAGGTATATTTGTTTCACCCATCCTCACTGTCACACCGCAGTTACACTTTAGGCTGTAATGGACAATCTCATCCAGTCCAAGTTATGTTAATCTAATTTCTAAGAAGATTAAGTGTTACAGAAACAGTCCTTTTGTGGACGTTCTCCGCAAAGGACAAATCAGACATGGGGAAATATTACATCAAGTTATCTAGTGACTCAGACTGGCAATTACTGCTACCTGTAGTGCGTCAGGAATAACTCTGCACTGCTGCCAAAGACAGGAGCTTTTAGGGTGCCAGAGTCCTGCTGCTATCTCACGCAGTGTAACTGCTCGAGCTGCAAACTTTGACCTTTTTATATTGATGTATTTTACAAAATCTGCCTCCAAATGTAGCAGTAACTGGGGTGGTATTCATCTGTAAAACCATAAGGCTCAGTTCCCTCGTTAAGCAGCCAATCAGAGTCATGTATATTAGCCTGATTGGAAATAGCTGCACCGTATCTGTGTGGATTAGACTAGAAAGAGAGAGATTTGTTCCACTGGTACCAATCAGTCAACCGGCCAGAGCCTTCAGGAGGACAGGGATGATCTCACAGGCTGCAGTTACATAACACTCACAAGGAGGGAGAGGGAGTTAACTAGACTTCTGCTTTATTCTTGAACTCACTATTTGTTATCTCTAATATGCTTCAGTATGATTGGACTCAGTCTGTGATCAGTATTTGATTTTGATTAGATATACTGGTGGCATTCATGAGGCTAGTAGAGAGAGAGAAAAGACGAACCAAAACCTGCTCTCAGTTTTGTATAATCCTTTTTTTCTTAACACCCTGGAAGAGATGAATCAGTGAGTTGCCTCACCGGGGTTTCATATGAATCTAAGCTTATTCATATAGTTTTACTGATAGTTAACAGTGTCTGGGTCTGAGCTAATATGGGACAAAAATAGATAAACTGAATACACATTCAACACATCACGACTCTAAAAATGAGTCCTCATTAACTCACAAACAAGAGGTGTTATTTCCATATCAATAACAGACGAAATCCACTTTACTTTTATGGTAAAAAAAAACAACAACAAACGGATTAGCAAACATGCAAAAGGCCTTTTTGTCAACAATCGCGTGCTGTGCGCAATTGCGCATGACGCAAGGGACTGCGGAGGATAACGACATTAAAAGGAGCGGTGCCGTCGTGCGTTCAGGCGCGTTCGTTTGTATGTGTTTTTCCTAGAAGATGACAGGGCTCCGTGACTGACTGTGCTGCTGTAGTGGATTCAAGCAGCAAATGGAGCCTGAGAGCAGAAACAGATGTCAGAGCAGCCCCGTCTGTGACGGATTGCATCATCAACTGCGTCCTAAATTCTAGCTTCTAGGAAAGGTGATTCATGAAGGAGAGACCACCTTAGGTTAGACATATTTTCTCCCTTATTGCTCCTAGTCGTTCAGATGAGGTCACCGGAAGGAGAATTCATTTTGATTCATTGGAAAAGTGAGTGTGTGATTTGTTTTAGTCCTTACTTCTCCAAAGAGTTGTTTGAGGGTTCAGACTTGGTTGCCGGGCAAAGAGTAGGCTACAGATCACAGTACAAGTGTGTGTGTGTGTGTGTGTGTGTGATTGACAGAGAGATTAGACCTGGGAAGCCTAATGGCTAAACTGTAGGACAAACACATTCAACTCATGCTTCACTGATGCTGGAAAGCTTCCAATAGGGCTACAAACAGTAAGTACATATATGTTTGTGTGTGTGATCTGATTACTTTTATCTTAAAAACTAAATAATGTGTGTGTAATAACTTTTTATGGACTTAGTGATACGGTTACTTTACTTTTATTGAAAAGTGTTTTGGTTTTGATTTTTGTCTTAATTAATCTAGAAAAGTAAAATTTGGGCATTTTAGTAAAAACAAAACTAACCATAAAGTACAATGATTAAATGAATAATTTTTGGAAACCTATTACAATATTCAGTAACTAACCTTCAGCTTGAGCCCGAGTGTGAGTGTGAAAAAGTAATTGACTGAATCCCCTCACTAATGATATTAAAAAAACAGCCTCACTCACATTTAAACTGAAAACTCGACGTTTGTGTCTCTTTAGCTCCATTTCAGCCTTCAGTCAAACAACACTAATTATTTTGTTCATGTTTTCACAGCTGCAAAAGAGCTTGTAGGTCATTAAGCAGAACATATATATTTACCTCGCTCACTTAGATTTCTGAGTGAAAACAGGAGATAAAATGATGTAAAATCGTGCATTAGATTGGCAGCGAAACAGTGGGATGATTGGAGCTGTAAATAGATGGCCAAGCTTTAGTCAGTAGTTAAATTGAATGAAAGTTTTGTGTTATGACCATCGTGTACAGTTCATTTATCTATGTAAGTCATATCCAGAGTGCTGCAGATACATTTTCAAACAATAGAATAATTAAAAGAGCATTTTGACAATTTAATATTTAGACCTTCATCGTTGTTTCAGCTCTAGTTTGTACAGCAGAAACAAAAAGAGGTAAAACACACAGCTCATACAATCTGTTTTCCTCCAGAATATTTTTGAATCTGTGCATCTTGAGATCTTTGGCTTCCAGACAAACGAGATGTAACACTGGCCAAACTGTTTAACGCCATGTGCGCATGTCTGGTTTTGTAGTAGGAAGAAGAAGAGCGATGAAGGTGTGTGTGTGTGTGTGTGTGTGTGTAAAAGACACATTTTTTTATGTAATTTTCCTTATTTGGAAGATCTCTGAAGATCAGCTCAAGCACACCCCATCCTCCATCTGAATCAGTCATCAATGTGAAATATTGCCGTCACAGCCTGTAGGACTCGCTCCACCCTTTGTGAACAAGTCCTGACTGGTTCAGCTCTAAACTGGTATTATTTTTATGTGCGTTTGCGTTGTTGTGGTCATATTTTGTGTTAAAATGAGGGCTGACAAGTTAATGTGTCCTGCTTTATGACTCTCTGAGGCTTCAGTCAGACTGAGCTGTTTAACATCTCATCTTTAACAGACTCTGTGGTTCAGATGTTCCTACGGAGAGATGGTGAGACTTTTCTTTCTCATCTGTGGTTGAATGATGTCTTTGCGTCATGGTGTTGGAGGGAGAGAGAGAAACTAGTGGAAGGTTTTTAATTAACAATTGGAGAAAATCTTTGAGCTCCAGAAGTTACATTTTCTATTGAATCATGTTTAGCTTATATACTTTACTGCAATGTTATAGATGAGCTACCCATCAGTATATAAATATTTTTTATTATTATTGTTGTATATGTTATGTTATGTTTTTATATTTTTCTACATGAATAAGAAGATAAATAGTCTACAGCCTTGCTAGCAGTGCTTTGAGCTAAATACTAACATCAGCATGCTAATCACAGTATCAATGCAGAGGCCAAGCATATATAATGTTGACCAATAGTTTAGTGTGTTAGCATGTTAACATTTGGTGATTACTAAACACAAAGTACATCTGAGGCTGATGGGAATGCCATTAGTTTTGTATAAACCAAATGTAGTGGACACGAAATGGTAACTGGATCGTGGTGCTGGTTGAAAGGAAGGTCTACAAGGATCAAAGTTATTAAAGTCACGTGCTTCCCGAGTTGTGAAGTTGTTCTGACGTCGGAGTGTGTTCAGGTCCTTTTAAGTTGGAATGTGGAAACAACATGGACGCAGCTACAAAGATGTGTTGGATTAGCATCATCACAGCATATAAACAACACGTAGACAATTTTGTGACACTGAAGAGCATACAAATGACATGTTAGCAAAACATTTATCTTCACTACGTGATTTGTTATCAAACATTTCTTGCCATTAACCACGTTGTTCGCCGTGTTTCTACGTGTATGTTGTCAACAACTCTGTAACTCTTGTACCACAGTTTCTTCAACTTTCCAAGTTGTTGACTTTCACATTAATTTTCCCATTTAGGTAATAATCTTTGCGATTATTCCAACACCGCATGAATGCACAGAAAGTCAGGGGATCACCAAAGTCGGTAGGACTCATGTTTTGGGAACCATGAATGTCGAAATGTCAGGAGAATCCATCAGATATTTGTTGATATATTTCAGTCTGGACCCAAAGTGGTGTGCTGAAAGGCCGTCCGCCTCCCCCAGCGCCATGCTGCTATCACGGATAAAATACGTCCTTAAATTGAAAGTACATATCCAATCAACAACTTGTCAACAAGTCAACAGACTTGTGTTTATCTGATCCCAGTTGTGTGTCAGCTCGAGCTGATTACCACAGACTTGCAGCAATCGTCTCTGATCTCAGGCCTCACTCCCTCCTCTGGAGCCACTTACACCAAACTCATTACTCAGAACTTTACGTCTCTTTTCATATACAGACGTTTGTTTATATTTAGCAGTAGTTTCAATAATATTTGATGAATAGATCTCAATGTAAGCAGCTAACCAAACACTGAAACATAGGAAGTGAAATACTGCTGAAACAACTTTTGTAAATGTAACATGAAAACATTTCAAACAAATTAATCTCAGTAATATGGCCTAAATGTCTTCTGACCTGAAAATCACCCAGTCACTGCCTACTGGGAGGGATCTTTTGTGTGGGAGACAATAATTGCACATTATAAAGCTTTTTAAAAGCATAAAGTACCTTTATGCCAACATTAGAGTCATTAATCTGCAGTTTTCGCTCACTTTAAGGTGTATAACAACCCCATCATCTATAATAAATGCACCAAACAAGTAATAGTTTACCTTATGACTTAACTTATGACTTAACTTCCTGCCATTAAAAACCAGATTATTCCAGCTGTGAATTTTCGGGTCTTTTTATGTAACAGCATAGTTCTGTCCATGCAATTTGGACTAATACACAGTTTGTCCTACTTCCAACAAAAGCCTTGCAAACAACTAGACTGAAGTTATGTTATGTGAGCCTGTTTTGTTTTCACAGTAGTATTAAAAGACGGGAAAAACCTGATAGCTGGTGGTTAAAGTGTGTCTAATGTCATTCACGGGCTACATGTGTAGTTTGCTCAAAGGAGAAAACACTGGCAGTTTCTTGTGGATTTCCAAAGAACTCCCGGTGAAACACAGTGACGTCAACTATAGCCGATGAATCACAGCAGGAATCTGGTCTTCAGATAAGTGAAAGATGTAATCAATTTCAAATTAAAGTGAAAACAGAAATCAAACTGTATCATGATTCAAAGACGATCTAAGACTCAATTCTCATTTTTTACATTACCTTATGCAGCAGCAGCTGTTGTACTTTAGCCCTTAAAATATATTAATTAAATCAGAAATACTGATACTGTGGAGTTCATGCACATAGTGACCTAAAGGTGAACCCTGAACATTCACAGGACGGTTTCAGATTTGACAACAACACGACAGAGGCACAAATATTTTGTTGCTCTCTGCTGAAAACTCAGAATAGAAATTGGTTAAACTGCTAAATTAAAAGTGAGCTTTGAAATCCTAAATCAAAACCAGTCACAAGAGTTTTAACACAAGACAATAACGATGCTGTTTCATGAAAATGTTTGTAGTTTCATGCAAAATTGATGACGTACAAAAGTTTATACACTCAGAAATCAAAGCCGCTGAAAATTCGTTTTCAGGACAAACATGTTTGGAAGTTTTCAGGATGCACGGTGTCGTTCACACGTCAGTCCACACATTCCTCAACACGTCTCCTCAGTAAACACAAGATAAACAACACAGTGAATTTTTTTTAATGCTCAAAGCTGTTTCTCTTCTTTGTAAACAGCAGTGAGCACACAGCGAGGACTCTTTTATCTACGCAGCATTTAGACATCATCTGAAGTCACAAGATCTGAAAGTTTTATATAAGAATAAAAACTGTATTGATGATTAAATAACTGTTATAGTCCAGTTCACTCGATAGAAACTTGATGTATGAAGTTTGTTGTAAACAATTTTTTCTGCCTCATTGCTCCTCCCTGCTGAAAAAAAAGCGTGCGATTGTGTTTTTTGTGAAGGCAGGAGTTTCTGAATCCAAAAACTGAGTACGTCTTTAAGTGTAAAGAGTTAAATACCAAAGATCACAGAGCCCCTCGGGCCTTCATCCCATAATTCACAGTGTGTTTGTGTCAGAGACTTTAAGATCCCTTTCTCTGATAACAAGCCGCCACACGAGGTGAGGACGCAGACCTGTGAGGCGAACAAGCTTTTAAAGCCAACTATTTCCACGCAGTAATTTGTGTTTCCACTAACCAAGCCGAGGGGTCTTTGGGAATGTGTGACCAATTTTCTGCACTGATTCATTGACTGACTCACTGTTAGAGCAGCCTCGACACCCACAAGACCTCCAGTCGCACGTTTTCACATCATTTGGGGCGAACAGACCCCTCTTAGCAAACACTCAGGATTCTTGGAGTGTTTTCCATCAAATGTGTCCTCTGGCTTTCTGAAGAGAAGCTTGTAAATCTCCCCCCGCCTTCATTCCTCCCTCCCCCTCCCCCAGCTCCTGCCTCCTCCCTTCGCCTTCACTCCATCTATCTCCCCTTCCTTCCTCTCTCTTCATCTCTTTCTGACTCCCTTTTTCTGTCTTGTTTCTCCTCACAGATCTCCAGCGTTTTGAAGTTACATTCCTGAAGTTTCTCAGAAGAAGAGCTCAGAGGGCCGAACCGACTGAGATCATATTCTTCACCCCTCCATCCCTTCTTTCTGACGGAGGATAAAGAGTGTGTGTGTGTTGTGAAGAGACCCCAGTGTTTGCTTGGATATGGCTTTTCTACGTCTGAGAGAGAGACAGAGGGAGCTGAGCTGAGGTCAAGGCCTTCCTCCTCTCCCCCGGAGTCACATGTCAGCGTGAGGCACAGCCCCTGGGTTGCTATCGCTACTCTGACCGACCTAAATACTTGTATACTCACTTGGAGAAGCAACACAGACTGAGTCACTCAGCTGGGAGTGGAAAACAACAAAGGAGCTTCTTATCAAGTGAGTTTGCTTCGTGAGCTGTTGACACTGCTCTTTTTCTCCTGCTGGTTTTAATCAGACCTGAACCCATAGAGGTCCTGTCCAACCCAGTGAGTGCACCTCAGGAGAATTACCTTTCTCTCAGAGAGACTTGAAACACCTCACGTCGACCTGAAAGAAGCAAAATGCCGGCAAAGACGCCAATGTACTTAAAAACTACAACTCCCAAGAAGGGGAAGAAGCTGAAGCTGCGTGACGTCCTCTCAGGTGATATGATCAGCCCCCCGCTGGGCGACGTACGTCACAGCGCCCACGTGGGGCCTGAAGGTGAGGGTGACATGTTTGGAGACGTGGGTTTCCTCCAGGGCAAGATGAACATGCTGCCGACCCTGAGTCGGACGCAGAACGGTCACTCACGCTCGTACAGTGTGGAGACACGTCAGGATGATGGCTTCGCCATGAGACAGGACTCACACAACTACTCCTTCAACGGTTACCATTATCAGCAATCCTCCGCCGGCCTGCTGAAGACCACCATCTCCATGCCTGTGTTCATCGCCCACGAACAGGCTCCACCCAAACCCCCACGCCTCCACCTTGACGACCCCTCCCCTCCCCATCTGCCTTCCCAGCAAAACTCCTTCCTGCACCATCAGCCGCCTACAGAGACAAGCCACAAACAGGCCAACGGCTACAACCACGCAGACAACCACAGCTCTCTGCCGCTCTTTGAGAACGGCGGGGTGGGACGTTTGGCATCAGAGCCCTGCCGTGACATCTCCCTCTCCCCCTCTATCCGCAGACTCGTCCCCTCCTCCGGCTCCTTCTCAGAGGTCTCCTCTGAGGACTCCATGTCAGAGACCTGTGGGCCCTCGGATGTTCGCCGGGGCCTCAGCCTGGACTCTGATGCCGGCCTGAGCAACGAGGATCTCAGGAGTGAACGCAGCGAGTCGCCCTGTGCTACTTATCACACGGCCGGTCTTGCAGCTTCATCCGGTGTGCCGCGGTCAGACTCTCTGGCGGGGTTAGACCTGGATCTGGGGCCATCCATCCTGGAGGATGTCCTGAGTATCATGGACCGCTACAAGAGTGAGGACAACCGCTGTGAGCTGTGAAGAACAGAAATATTAATTTGATGTACAGATATTTTTTTATACATGGTTTATTGAATCCTTAAAAACTTTGCAGAGATAACGAAGGGACGGAGGAAACGGAGGGTGGAGAAAGATGTCTTTCTCAAGAAGACAGCTGAGTTTAAATGTCCTTGAAAGATTAGAGAAAGGCGACAGGCACGTGGACGTTGTTGTAAAGTGCCGGGACATCGCTGCCTGACATGACAACAGCCAAGGCAACAGGCTGGTCCTTAGCAGCCTTCGCAGAGCTCAGACTTATAAACATTCAAACTGTAAGATAACAAAGAGGAGAACTGCAGTCACTTTGTTATCACCAACCTTGGCAACACATTACCATTTTCTTAGGATAAAATACCAGCCACTACCCACATTGTATTCTTAATCTGACATGTGCTGAGAGCTTTCAGCTTGTTAATGATTCACAGATTACCAGCTGAGTCTGATATAAATGTCTGTAGACTGACATGGGAGAAAATGGGAGAAACAGACAACTGTGAACAGAATCCAGAAGCAGCAGGATTTAACCATAGCTACTAACTTTGGACACCTCTGCAGCAGAGTTCAAATTATACTAAACTGAACTGCAAAGTCTCAAAGTTTTACGGTGAAGGTCGTGTTCTGTCCTAATTCTTTCTGGCGGCCTGAAATGTTTCGGAAGACTAAATATTAATATCTTCACTTGTTTACTGTGATTCAACATCAGATGAAATGTGAAGAACTTCTGTCCTTCTGTAACAGATGAAGATGTAAGCTAAAATAGTCTCTACATGCCCTCTGGTTTTGCTTTAAAGAACAGCAGCTCTGACATTTCAGTGACAGATTTCTTTCTTCTGGTGAGAGGGAAACTTATCCTTGTAGTTTAACTAATAAAAAAGCTTTACATGTAAGAAAGGTGCTGCTTTGTAGATCATTTTCAAATGCTGGTCTTTTAAAAACACTCTTCGTCCATGTTGTGGCTCACTGTCGGCCTCCCTAACATTCACTGTCTGCATTATCACAGTAGCCTATTATTCAAATGTCATTTATGCTGTGTATATATATAAATATATATATATCACTGTAAATGTACAAATAAAATGTTCCTGTAATGAAAATAAAAGGGCTTCAAGGACAATTCTTAAACATAAACATACATACACATTAATATTCTCATACATATATCTTGCTGTGTCCAGATACACACACAAACACACACACACACACACAAGCACAGACATAATAACTGATAATTAATTCAAATTTAAACAGTAAATGGCAACCAACTCCCTTTATAATGTATGTGTTGTGTATTAGTCTCACCAGTTCTGTTATTTGGACTGATAAAATCTTTTGGAAGTGGTTTTGGATACTTTTATTTTGAAAACTATTCAGCAAAGTCCCGGAAAACAAGCAGTAATTCTTATACTGGGGTAATAAATTTGTGATAATGTGATAAATACATATTTGTTTGAGTCATGTAAACATAATATTAAGTGAAGTATTAATTTTTTTAAATTACATCTTAAAACACTTAATTTACCGTTGATGGTCTCTTATCGAATGACTGCGCAGTTAAATTATTGTGTATGTAGCGCCACTCTGTGGGCACTTGGTGAAATTGCAATACATCAAATTGGTAAAAGGTGCGTCAACGCAGGGATGATAACGGATTACTACTTCCGGTGTTGTGAGTGCTGTTTGAAAACAATATAAAAGGCCGATTCATTGTGGGGTTCATCAATGGTGATTAATGATGCGAAGCCTCTGTTTTATGAACGTTTAGAGTCGTTAATACTTTATTTGACCTTTTTGGCCTTTTAGAAGTATGATAAGCGAGGTTTCCTTGATAAACCAATAAGTGTTTGGTGTTCTTGATTGATGTGTTTTTAAGCATTTCAGACAGTCAGAAAGAGTTAGAAACCTAAAATTAGGTTTTTAAATGTTGGCTGCTAATATCAGCTCTGTTTTATTGGTTAGGCAAAGGATTTATTCGGTAGGCCTATAACTTATTGTTGCTGCATCATCTGGTATGTCAGTGTGGGTCGTTATCAAATCGACCCTATGAAATTCACACTGTCCAGCCAAAACTAGACATAAATATGTAGCTAGGGATAGCCGCATTTAATCAGCGTGCAGAGCAAAGTGTCTGAAAGGGAACTCATGAGGTGGAACAGATGTTGTAGTCTCTGCCTGTTGCGTACACCTGTTTTCTCATATGTGTGTTAAATTCTCAAGTTCAAGTCTAAACATCTCAAAACATGAGCTAGTTAATGTGTTTGACCCTCATGTGTTGAAAACAAAATTAAGAGGTTGCTACATTAAACTGCAATACTTATTTTGTATTTATTTTATGTTGTATTCATATATGTATAATAATAATAATAATAATAATAATAATAATAATAATAATAATAATAATAATAATAATACAATAAAACAATGAAAGCGCACATATCAACTTACATATTTTATTTTGCTGTAGCCATTCAATGGAACATGTAAGAGTCATGTCCAATAACAAAACAAAGCAGGAAGGGCTTCTTACTGCAAATTGCTTTGACAATATGTACAAATTTCTGGTAACAACAATGACAGATGATTTTCAACAAACAATGGCGAAGACCAACAAATCAGGGTTGCCATGAACAATGTTCAAAATCACTAAGTTGTAAAGGGAGTGGCTTTATTTCTGCTGAAATAAAATACATGAAGAACAAAGTGTTGGCCTCTACATCGTCAGCTGTAGAGGTGGATCTTATTTTGTAATCTACTGATTATTTTCTCCATTAATGAATTGATTGATTTTTTTAAAATCTGAATATAGTGAGGAATGTCCTCACAGTTACCCAGATCCCTAAGCCACACCTTCACAAAG
Organism: Lepomis gibbosus; assembly: GCA_029875015.1. NCBI lineage: Eukaryota > Metazoa > Chordata > Actinopteri > Centrarchiformes > Centrarchidae > Lepomis > Lepomis gibbosus. Next base: position 14,168 of record JAPMOB010158311.1, read on the forward strand.
ATAGTTTAGCCAATAAACAGTCCAAACCTTAAAAATTATTAACAATACATTAAGATTATTCAAATTATTAAAAGGAAAAGCAGCAAATCTTAGCATTTGTGAAGCTGGAAGCATGACATTTTTTAAAATGATAAATTACTTACTGATCAATTGACTTATTATTTCAGCTGTACTTGTATAAACTGTTGGGTAGTTTAATCTATAACAAAATAATTATATTTATACATATCTATTATGGGTTTTTTTTTATCTTAAAAGAAAAACTCATGAAAAGTATAAATACCTCTAATTTGTACAATACTTGAGTAAATCTACTTAGTTACTGCCCACCCATGTGTAAGTGTGAATACTGTTTAATATGTTTTTACTGACTGTCCAGGACCTCTGAAGATAGTGTGGATAGGTTTTTAATTTTGAAGGTCATGTGTCAGACAACATGTCCATTTTTAGGAGTATAGACTTAAGACTTTTCTGATAAAGCTTTTAGTCAGGGCAGGATTTGGCAAAAATGACGTAAATTGAAGTAAATTAAATGTTTATTATGTATATTAATATTTTTTATTATATATATACTTTTAATAGTGTGGATTTTACTATGATTGTATTTTATCTTTTCTTTATCACGTACGTTCTGGATTTTACTGTGTCTTTTATCATGCTCCTTTTGTATTTTATTGACCATGTCATTTGGGGATTTTGCACTTGATTGATTGACGTGTATATCGTGCCCTCTAGTGGACATAGACGGGAACTGCAGCTTAACTGTCAAGCAGGCGTCAATACAAACCTAGTGTCAATCTAACACTTCCGGTGAGAACGTTCAAAATAAATCTTTTTAAAAGGTAGTTGTGTAAAATAAACACGCTGCACGGTGACTCAGGCATTTGGAATATTATGCTCGAAGAAGGCGATCCGTCGTTATTCACTACCTACCAAAGAATGTGATACAACATATAACGTTATTTCTTAACCCAATGGAAAGCGATATTACGCCTTGAAGCGTTAACGTTACCTCTGCCAAAAAAATCATAGAAGAAGAAGTTCAAGAAGAGTCGTTGCTTCACTGCACTGTTCTTATTTTTTCCCGACACACAAAAACTTATCATAGACTTTTTCAAAACAGCAAAGAAAAGGAGCGGCTGCTACACGGTTTCCCAAAATGAAGTGAGTGTTTCTGCAAAACCAGACAATAAAAAGCATGGTAACAGTTAGTGCTAGCTTGATTGCGTTAAGGTTAACCGTACTGTAGCTAACATAATTTAGCTAAGGTAACTTTAAAACTGCCGCTGACAGCCGCAGTTTAGTCAGGTTAACATGTAAAAGTACGTTGTCAGACTGTGTGTTTGTGTAATTAACGTTAGATATGAGATCCAGAACCAGCGTCCACATTAGCTTAGCTTCCGACACATGTCTGAAGTCCAGTTTGTAGCTGCTAAGTTACACGAAGCTAGCATCGTTGCTTGATAATATGCACAAAGACGAAGACTGTTTGTGATCTGAATCTGCTGCGTGTGTGGAGTCACTCAGTGTTGCTTTATTCCAGGCTCAACATCGAGGGTCTGCTGGTGTATTTTCCGTATGACTACATATATCCCGAGCAGTACTCCTACATGCTGGAGCTGAAGAGGACACTGGATGCTAAGGTGGGTTGTGTTTAAGTATGTACATGCAGTGGAATTAAAAACATTGTAGTGTCTGGGTAGCTCCGTTTCATACATACTGATGGTTAGGCTGGTGGATTGTATACCCAAGACATCAGGAGCTGGATGAAGATGAACCTCCTTCAACAAAACAGCAACAAGACAGAGATCAGTCTCCAAATCCACACTCTCCAAACAGCAAAACCTCAGTATTGATGGTTTACCAGTCACTCTGTCATCCAAAGTAAAATGCCTCAGAGTCACTGGAATACACTTTCCTTTGAATCCCACATGAAAACCATCTCTCGGACTTCCTTTGTCCACCTCTGCAGTATCTCAAAACTAAGACCCTCTCTCTCACACTCCGCCACTGAAACTTTGCTCCTTGCCTTTGTCACTTCTTGGCTAGACTACTGCAACACTCTCCTCATCAGTAACCCCAACAAACTCATCATCGACTCCAGCTGGTTCAGAACTCTGCTCAAGACTCCTGAGTTTTAATTAATGCCCCTTACAGGTCCTTCCGCTCCTCCACTGCTGGTCTTTTTGTCACCCCTTCATTCTGCCTCTCCACCATAAATGCCAGAGCCTTTACCTGCCTGGCACCCAGCCTTTGGAAAACACTACCCCCTCATGTCGGCAGTCTCAGTTACATCTTTCACAAAACTCCTAAAACACATCTTATTTTAGACTTCTTTTAAATTTGTACTGTTTGGATTATTTATACCTTGTATGAAAGATGTCCTTCAGTGTAATGAAAGGTTTCACTCAAAATAAAATGTATTTTATTCACACGTACACACTACAAAACACAATAACACGTCCAACTGAAGAATGACAGCATGTATTGTCAATACAGATACCGTAGTTAAAGTCTCTCTACCAGAGGGAAATGGTTATACTGTGTCTATTGGTTGTGGTAGCACAAAATTCTCTGTTCTGTTACAACTACAGGGAAACCATGTGAGGGAATTTTGTATTAAAAAGACACAAACCCAGTTTGTCTCTTAGCAACTGATTTAAACACGAGTAAAAGATGGAGTTTAAATTATTGTCCCTTTTTGTGTTTTACTGCATGAATAGGAAGAGACTTAATTACATGGCGTTGTGTGTGTGTGTGCTTTGTCATCCCATGCGGTCTACGTCCAGGGTCATGGAGTCCTGGAGATGCCATCAGGAACAGGAAAGACCATCTCTCTGCTGTCTCTCATCGTTGCATACCAAAGAGTGAGTTTATCTGTGTTAAGGTGACTTATTGCTATGGTTCACTGTGGCTTGCAATCAGCCAATGCTGCTCAAATACCCTAATGTGTTTGGTCCTTTCTCTCAGGCCTTTCCTTTGGAAGTGACCAAGCTAATATACTGCTCCAGAACAGTTCCTGAGATCGAGAAGGTGCGTCAAGGTCAAATAAAATCACACTCAGCACAAATTGATGAAAAGTATAATCCATTGAACATAGATGTTTAATCCCAGCAACTGCAACTGATCCGATCTAACTATCGCTACAGCTCAGAAGTGTTTCAAATCGAGAAACACATCTAAAACTGTATTAAGACGATGCTATAAAAATTATCATGCCTTGTGTCGTATATTTGATCCGCTATCTGATTAGGTGGTGGAGGAGCTGAGGAAGTTGATGGAGTTTTATTGCAAGCAAACTGGAGAGAGCAACAACTTCCTGGCTCTGGCTCTTTCCTCCAGGAAAAACCTCTGCATCCACCCGGAGGTACGAACAGCTGCTGTCCAGGACGAATCAGGACCTCACATACAACACAGACAAAGCACAAACACACCAAACATACACATTTAAAGCTGACTGAGAGATAAAGCAACCATTACATTGTCTTTTTAACTGCAGGACCACACTTTCTTTTCTTCTTTGTATCTGCTATATGTCTAAAATATTAAATAAAAGCTTGTCTGCCTCGACTGTAACCAGTATCTGCTTCCATCCAGGTGAGCTCTCTGCGCTTCGGTAAGGAGGTCGATGGGAAGTGCCACAGTCTGACAGCATCGTACATTCGTGCACAGCGCCACAGCACCCCTGACGTACCTGTGTGTCGCTTCTATGAGGTAACAAGTCACCTGAATTCACCCAGGTCAAACCAGCTGGTATTTTTATAATTGAAGTTTGAGCTCAAACACACCTCATCACAATATACCGTCACTCTTAGATGACATCTAATCAATGTAAGCTCGTGTCTACAGAGTGTTGCTGAGTGTAAATTTTAACACTGACCCTTCATAGTAAAAATAATGATAAAACATTTACTGATGTTGAAAGGCAGTTTGATTAGAGCTGAAACTAACAATAATTTTCTTCACATTTAATTGTTTTGTCAATAAAATATCAGAAATCTGTGAGAAATTTCCTTTATACTTTCCTAGAGCTTGTACCCTATTCTGATGGCTTGTTCTGTCATATTTCACCTGAACTAAGATGCTCACTGAACTTCACATGCGCAAAATTTGTCATTGTACTCGTCACTGCTGACACTAAACCATTTGATTTTCATGCAGGCAAGTGATTGGACAAGAACTGACCATCTAGTGTCAGTGCCTGTGTAACCTATTTACAACATGCCTCTAAATAGGTTAAGGCCAACAATGAGAAGTTCTCACATTACAGGTCATGTGGAACTACAGAGTTCATATCTGGTTTCCTGTTGTCTGATAAATCTCTCAGGTGCTTTGCTCTGTCCGTACTAGAGTTATGCAACATCAGTGATAATGTGAGTTTTAAGGTGGAACTGTGTACATTTTTATTAAGATAAAACCAGACAGCAAGGATCCAGCTGACTGAAAAAAATAACATTAAAAAGACTCTTTAAAATGCAGCCTACAGTGTAATTTGACTATGGATCAGGTAGCACAAAAACTTACTGGAAGAAACCAAGACCATGGGGAACAAGGGAGTAACTTTTTAATGGAAAGTAGAATTATAAACATTATTTTTGTAAACACAGTGTACCTATGTGGTACAGTACTTGTTAACAACACTGATATTCTGTAGAATTTATAAAGTAATTAAGGTTTTTTGGAGTTTTTTGATGTGCAACTAAAACTGCGGGGGTACAGAACGGTAACAAAAGGGACCGTTGGAACATCTCTCAAAATGTAAATGTTGAAGAACAAAGAAAATATTATTTGTGTTCCCAAAATGACCACCAATGCCGGTATGGCCGGGCAGCTTTAAGTCCTTGTATTATAAGGCTTTTTGATTTAAATCTTTTATCTTTCTTTTTTGAGTCAAACCCTCATGTCAGTTGCAGAGTGCACTACACTTTCACTAGCATGTGCATTTCCTTAAATCCATCCAAAGTTAATGTGATTTTTGTCTGTTTTGCTGTCAGCTTCAGTGTATGTGTCTGTATGTCTCCTGCTCTCGTTTCCTTGAACCTCCTCTCGTTCTTCGTTTGTGCCTGTAGGAGTTTGATGCAGTCGGCCGACAGGTGCCTCTTCCTGCTGGCGTCTACAACCTTGACGACCTGAAGGACTTTGGCCGGAGGAAAGGCTGGTGTCCTTACTATCTGGCACGCTACTCAGTACGTTACAGTACAGACTGATACAAACATAAAAGGTTTAGCCTGGTGTGAAAATGCTTTCCTAGTATTTTGGGAAGGATTTATAGTTGGCTAAGCGTTAAACAAAGGCAAATCATTTATTGAAAACCACAGTTCTGCACATGAGAGTGGGAAAGAGGTGTAGAGCGGTAAGAGGACTCTAATAAGAAAATAATGTTTAAAAAAACACAGTTACTTTTTACTGAGTTATGTTATATTTTCAAAAGTTTCACAAAGGTTGTTAATAGATCTCTTAGCTTGTCCTTTTTTCTCCTGTATTTATTTCCTCTCAGATTCTGCACGCCAACATCGTGGTGTACAGCTACCACTACCTGCTGGACCCCAAGATAGCTGACCTGGTGTCCAAAGAGCTGGCCAAGAAGTCTGTAGTGGTCTTTGATGAGGCTCATAACATAGGTAAAATGGAAGAACTGTCACAATGATTTAATTTAATATGTAACGATCACAAAAATCTGAGATCATTTTTGTAATTCTGATAATTATTTAATGCCAAGATGACTCCGGGAAAGAGCTTTACTGTTTCATATCTTTTCATCCCACTCCCTTTTCTTCCTCCTGTTTTTTTCCCCTTGCTCCTCAGACAATGTGTGCATCGACTCCATGAGTGTGAACATCACCAGACGAACACTCGACCGCTGCCAGAACAACGTGGACACACTTCAGAACACCATACAAAAGTAAGATCCTGGCAGAGGCCAGCAGCAAGTGTACTGAAACGTTGAACTCATTACGTGCATCTCATTTAATTACATCTACGTTTGCATTACTTGGAAAATGTTTATTATGTGTGTCTCCATTTATTGATATTGTATTTGTAAATTCAGTAGCCCAACAGTTTTTTGCATAAGTGGAGTTACAAATATGTTTCTCATCAAAATCTAGTTTCTACTAGACTCATGGTTGTTTTATAGCATCACACGTGACTAAAAGAAAATAACACCAATAAATAAAAGTCTAGTCTCCTCCCTCATATCCCTTTATATCTACCTTTGCGTGCTGTGCTTACCACACGTGTCCATTATTTCCACATGCATAAACTTCCTGTTATCTCTGCCCCGCCTCCCCCGCTGTCTGATAGGATAAAGGATACAGACGCCGCTAAACTAAAGATGGAGTACAGGCGATTGGTCGAGGGCCTGAAGGAAGCTAATGTTGCCAGGGAAACCGACATCTACCTCTCAAATCCCGTGTTACCAGACGAAATTCTTAAAGGTACGCCCACTGGCAGGATTGCACATCAGCACTAAATTAATTTGGTTTTCAGACAGAAACACAAATATGAGTCTCCAAACAGTTGACATTGCTTTTCTCCCTCTCTCAGAGGCGGTGCCCGGTACGATTCGCACAGCAGAGCACTTTGTTGGTTTCTTGAGACGTTTCCTGGAGTATCTCAAGTCCCGTCTGAGGGTCCATCATGTCGTACAGGAGAGCACGCCGCAGTTCCTGAAAGACATCTTTGAGAAAGTCTGCATCGACCGAAAGCCTCTCAGGTCAGCGTCTGCGCCAACAATGAACCTTTAATTCTCACCTCAGATCTTTAATGTCTTTCTTCCACAATCACTTGCGTCAGTTTCCCACTTTTACTCAATATATTCCTCAATCATTTCTTCAGATCCTCATTTGGACACATTTTCTCTGTGTGTCTCCAGGTTTTGTGCAGAGCGCTTACAGTCGTTGCTACGAACTCTGGAGATCGCAGACATCGCCGACTTCTCAGCTGTTACGCTCATCTCCAACTTTGCTACCCTGGTCAGCACCTACAGCCAAGGTACCAAAACACTTTAACACTGAAGCTGTTTCATTATATACTTTTTAATTTGAACTTGATAAAGCATACATTCTCTTTCTGTCTGAAGGTTTTACTATAATCATTGAACCCTTTGAAGACAGAACTCCAACCATCGCCAACCCTGTGCTGCACTTCAGGTGAGCTAAACAAATAGTTTTTTAAAACATTATTGATTAATGTCTCTTTGGTACTGTCATCGTCAACTCAGCCAAATCAACTGATGATTTTTAAAAAGTAGCACAGATGCTGGTAGATTTTGCTTAATGTTGGCAGTGGTCACCTGTGACTCTTTTAGACAGAACATCTGAACATTGATAAACGTTTATCTGAAATACAAACTACTAACCAACAACATCACTTCACCAAGCAACAATGTAAGTTTCAAGATTTAGGGTTGTTAATCAGCACTAATGACTCCAGCACAATTTTATCTGGGGCAAAGACTGTAAATTCCATCCACCTACTATCATTTTCACTATTTACAAAAATGTTGAGGTGCTCATCAGGACTGTGCTGTAAGCAGCCGGCCAACGTTGCAAGTAGAGCTATAGTGATTAGTTGTATTATTGATTAATTGCTATTTCACAGAAAAAACATCCAAATCATCTGATTTCCACTTCAAAAATGTGAATATTTTCTGTTTTCGTTAGTCCACTATGACCGTTAACTGAATATATTGGGGTGAATATAAAAGAAGACGAAGCTTTGGAAAACACTGGTCGACATTTTTCACAACTTTATGGACCTAAAAGCTAATCGATGAATCGAGAAAATGATCAATAGATTAATTGCTAATGAAAATAATTGTTAGTTGCAGCCTTAGTTATTTCAACAACAACTGAAAACTTCATTCTGAAGCCCACAAAAGCAAAACACTTATTAGTACATTATTTTACACAATAAAAAAATCTTCATTTGACGCTTCTGTTATTTGTAATTAGTTGATTACATGTTACAGTTGATTAAACATAAGAGCATGCAAGTCTGTGTGACATTAACTGTATCAGGTTAACATGTGTCTTTGTTCCCCTCTCAGCTGTATGGATCCATCAATAGCCATCAAACCAGTTTTTCAAAGGTTTCAGTCTGTCATCATCACCTCAGGGGTAAGTTAGTAACCGCCTTTCTTCTCTGCTCAATTTACAGTAATTTCAGTCCTGCAAAAAACAATGAGGTGTCCACTTGCAACCCCTCTGCAGAGTGGGGATTAGTTAAAGCAAAGAATAGTTTTCAGTTTTTGTTCTTTTTACTGGACACTTTTCATATATAATCTTGCTTCTTAAAATATTATCCCGCAGTTTCAGTCATTTAATGTTTGACTGAATTTCCCTGCTGCCTTTTGTCACTTTGTTTTTTATTTATGTAAATGTACTTGTAATGGTATTGATGAATTGCATCTCATAATCATGTGTACTTTGTTGTAGATTATTGGAGTTGGTAGAAATTTTGAATATTAAATTTTATCCAAAGCGACTTACAGTTGCTATACATGTCAGAGGTCGCCCGCCTCTGGAGCAGCTAGGGGTTAAGTGTTTTGCTCAGGGACACATTGTTGGATGTGTCACAGTGAGAATCAAACCCAGGTCTCTCACACCTAAGGCATGTGTCTTATCCACTGCACTATCGCCGCCCCATAAGTCAATATCATGATAAAGTTATTTGATTTTCTGTTTCCCATGAAGTCACGAAATCTGTGTTCCCCCAAGACAGACTGTAGTCGTGCACCGATAAAAATACCTGCTCTTATTTTGACTCTCCCGTTCTATTGTGTGACCTCTTTAGACTCTCTCCCCACTGGATATCTATCCCCGAATCCTCGACTTCCGCCCTGTTACAATGGCATCCTTCACCATGACGCTGGCACGGACATGTCTCTGTCCCCTGGTGTGTAACTACACTCATTCAAAAACAAATTCACTGTGGCAGCTCTGGTGGATTGCAAAAGAAATTATGGAACTGGTTTGACAAATTGTGTCACAGAAACTCTCCATTCTTGACCACATGCAAACCCTTAATCGCATTTTTTACACACTTGAAATAGTATTACTACAATGTATTTTGTCTTATTTTTCTTTCTCTGTTTTATCTTGTATAGATTGTTGGCAGGGGAAATGACCAGGTGGCCTTGAGCTCAAAGTTTGAGACCAGAGAGGACTTTGGTTAGTAGTATTGTCTCACATTTGTTTCTTTGTCAGAACATAATACCTCAAACATAGTATTCTTTGTTTAAATAATCACATTGCTTTGTCTTTTTTTGTTTCCAGCTGTTATTCGTAACTACGGTAACCTACTTTTAGAAATGTCTGCCATCGTTCCCGATGGCATCGTGGCGTTTTTCACCAGCTATGTCTACATGGAGAACATAGTGGCGGCTTGGTATGAACAGGTCAGTGTGTGGACAGACACAGCACACACACCTCTGAAACTGTGCTGGTTATTTTAAACATGGATCCTAATTCATCTTCTCACTTCAATCAGCACAGCACATTCGTTTAATGTTTCCTAATGTGTGTTTTTGTACACGTTTGTTTGCAGGGCATCCTGGAGAATATCCAGAGAAATAAGCTGATCTTCATTGAGACTCCAGATGCTGCAGAGACGAGCATGGCCCTGGAAAAATACCAGGAGGTAAGAGAGATGCCTGTCATCTATTATTATTATTATTATTAGGGGGAGTAGGGAGACAAAATGATAACACATGTCTGTGATTGTTCCATTTAGCAACAGTGGTGCTGTAAAGGAATAAAAGCACCCTCATGGTAATATTTTATTTTCTCCTGGGTGGCAGACTTTTGACCTCTGACCTTTCTCTAACTTTTCTCTTCAGGCATGTGAGAATGGCAGAGGAGCCATCCTTCTGTCTGTGGCCAGGGGAAAGGTGTCTGAAGGAATTGATTTTGGTAAATGATCAGGATGCTGCATGTTACTTGTAAGACTAACTTCCTGTGGGAAAATGTGGCTCTAGGATAAAGTAAATAAAGTACTGAAAGCAAACAGTAAAAGCAAAAACAGATTTCTTTATGGTTATATAATATAAAGGTTCAAAGTTGTATGTGGGTCTGTTGAGGTCTGTTTGTCAACATAATAACTATGAATCTTGTTTTGTTTTCTGTTCAGTGCATCATTTTGGCCGAGCAGTCATCATGTTTGGAGTGCCTTATGTTTACACGCAGAGCCGCATCCTGAAGGTCAGAACTATCACTGTGTCTGAAATCGTTTCCAGTAAAATCCACCAAGTTTACCGTCTGCATTTTACTTGACTGTCCGAATTGTGGGTGAAATTTCCCTTATACATCTGTTAACAATCCCACAATGCAATGCGTCACATTTTATAGAATAAATTACTATTACTAAATTACAGACATGCGACTCTCCACCTGTTAGTGATGACACAATATGGGGATGATTTTTAAGTGTCTGAAATCTCAGAACAATCTATAGAGTACCGTTAACTATTATATAGTGAATGAGTGAACGAGGGGGTGATTTTGTACGCAGCCCACGTCTTCACTTCACTCACAAGTAAAGGACTAGTTAGTCTAAAACCTGACCAATATACACAAAACATACCGGCAACATGCACTCAGTTTTCAGTTTATTAGGTACACATAGCTGAATAAAATAAATGATGATACCTCTCCATACCCAATGCATTTAAGAACCCTACAAACTACAGTCTTCAAAATGACCATTACGTTTAATCAAGACCTTTCTACAGTTTCAACAAAAACATTATAACCTTTGTAAAGGGAGGATTTATTCCAGGACTGTTGTATTAGACTGCATTTGTTTTAGCTCGGTGTACCTAATAAACTGGTAACTGAGTGCCGCCTTCATTGTTTACGAGTCCTGAAAAGTGATGAAACATAAGTTACACAATATACTGTATAATATGGTTGATTGTAGTGCTGATTTCATTTTATGCACTTTCCTTAACTCATCTAATCTGTGATCCTTAATCTTGTTTGCTGATGATACTGTTTAAAACAATCAGATGTATTCGTATGTTAATTTGTAAATCTCATGTCTGTTTCATCTGTTCCGCACTCTGACAGTTTTGATGTCATCACTCTGTTTGTAGATTCACAGTATTTTTTCCTCTCTGATTCACTTGTTAGGCTCGTCTGGAGTACCTTCGGGATCAGTTTCAGATCAGAGAGAATGACTTTCTGACATTTGACGCCATGCGTCACGCGGCCCAGTGTGTGGGAAGAGCCATCAGGGGAAAGACCGACTACGGACTCATGATTTTTGCTGACAAGGTGTGTGATGTTTCTACTCAGTCTAATGGTTTTTGTTCCTGCCATAGTACAGCATGCCTATAAAAACATTTTCTTAGCATCATCCTGCTACACGTTCACTGCTGGTAGGTCCCATTGCAACCACGCTCCTCTGATTTTAGCATTAAAGTAGCTCCACTGGAGCAGTTTTATTGCCTTGAGTGAATATCAGTCATGTGATCACTCACTCTCTCGTCCACAGCGTTACGCCCGAGCAGACAAACGTGGGAAGCTTCCTCGCTGGATTCAGGAGCACATCAATGACGGCAGTCTGAACCTCACTGTGGACGAGGCCGTCCAGCTCTCCAAACACTTCTTGCGGCAAATGGCTCAGCCTTTCAGACAGGTACGACTCACCACACACCAAATTTGTCCTTTTTTGGTCTAACTGAAATTACATTTAAGTTTTCGTTAACTACTCAGACAGCAAAGGGAAGGTCACCTGAAGCAAAAAAGACAAAAGTGATTGCAAAAGGAGTAGAGCAAGTTTAAACTCTTGTTTCTTTTGTGCGAAAGGCGACGTGGGTAAAGATGTTTGAATTTAGTTATTCCACAATTAACTAAAGCATATTTTGTTGTATAAACAATTTTTTATTTTGATCACGGTAAATATTTCATGATCATGCAAGACAAATAGTCCAGAAAGGACATGCATGTACTTTTAATCATTTCTCATGATCATGAAAATAATTACAGATATTACCTCACCAGCAATCTGCACCTTTGTCCCTCTCGTGTCTTGAAAAAGTTGCAGTCTGTTTTGTAGCCACTTGAGTTCTCACTTGTTTCATAGAACAAATCAATAGTTATTAGCATGCAGCAGCTTACGCCTTCTCTTCTCTTTAATTTTTAGTTACTAAGAGCTGCATAGTGAACAAGTGTCATTTCGCGAGACACATGAAATATTTGACCTGGCAGTCTGTGATCACCACATTTACCTTCTTGATTCCCTGATTTTTACCTGTCTCTAATAATCTCTCTATGCCTCTGACCCTCTCTTTCTCCAGGAGGACCAGCTGGGTCTGTCTCTTTTAACTCTTGAGCAGCTGGAGTCGGAGGAAATGCTGCAAAAAATCAATCAGATTGCTCATCAGACCTGAAGGTGACATACACTGAGTAATGTTATCACAGTGGCAACACCCATGATGGGGTCACATTACTGTGTGACAGTTAGACCTGATGCAACATGATTTAATTTTAACCTATTAGAGAGTCCCTTTCCTTCCAGTGACCACTATGGGACCTTATTTTGAAAAAAGTATGTACGGTAGTCGACAGCGAGAGAATACAAATGTTTTGATCCTGTTTCAATTGTGTCCCGAATTACACACGAGGATTATCAACTTTTAAATATATTTTGGTGCATGGAACATGGCTAAGTAACAACCAAGCAATGAACATTTGCTTAGCATTACAGAGTTAAAAAATTACTTTACTGTTCTTCAACAAACTGCGACAGACAAAATGATCTTTTAAATTGACAAACATCATTTGTGTAATTCAGGCCACAATTCAAACTGGACTACTAAATTCTGCAATAATAATAAGATTATAATAATAATAAGATTATATTAATAATCTTACATTCTTGGTCTCCTTTTTCAGTTACAAACCTCCAACATCACAGAGAGGTTAGAAGCTTTGAAAGAAACCAAAGCAATTCAAAATGTCACAAGAAATATCAGGCCCCATGGGGTGGAAGCGAAAGGACTAGGCTCTCTATTCGGAGTGCTAGATGGACTGGATCTACCACATCAGAGAAATTTGGATATATTATCACTAAACAAACTAAAACTTAAAGTAAATTCTCTGTTAGAAGCTCTCTTTCTCTATGTGGTAAACTCTACATATCTGGTCAACAAACCATGACATTATTTAAATCACATGCTGGCCCAGGTCTGGTGGTTACAATAATAATTACAGACCGGCACTCTTGTATATAGTGATTAGAAGGTCTGAGCCTCAAAAAAAGGCACCCAGCATTCAGTATTTCAAGTCACACACTGAGTCTACAGAATATTAGCCCCTCGGCTCTCACTTAAACACTGCTGTGTTTGTTTTTTCACTCTTTGCATTAGAGAGAACATCCCATCAGATCCAGGTGACAGGATTTTGCTCGGTGCACCTTTGGTCCACTGGTTAGCATGTAATTCTCTACCTTTGCAGCGGACTGGCATGTTGTATGTACAACAAAATAAAACTAAAGGCAGCCATAGAAATCCATTCAAATTACTTATATTTAGTTATAGTTAACTTTGTTTATGCAAATTAGGGATTCAGATAACTCAACTAAAATACTGTAAACCTCCACTTAGAAACATTTAGTACTGCTGGAAATATTAATTGATTAATATTTGTGCGGAAACACTACTGTGATCAGTTTTAGTTGTCTTGTGTATCTTACTTGGTAACCACGCAGCATTACATGTGGGAGAAGGATTTTGCAGTTTAATTGAAAAGGTCCTAACATTTTGTATACTCAGTGTATGTATTCAGTATTACAGATCACTCACAGATTCACCGAGAGTAACGACAGTAATGAATCCTTTCCATTATGAGGATAAAACTTCCATCCTAAATGGATGTGCTATATTATAGCATGTCAGAGTAGTACATGTATTCCTTGTTTAACCAAAAGTGAACCCGTGCTGTTTTTAAAACCAAATTGTTTTGATGACAAACAAGACAAGAATATGTGTTGAAAACTAGTTAAAAATCGGTCCATGTAGCGTCTGTCATACAGACAAGACTACTGTTGGTTTCCTTTTGCTATTGCAACTGTACATAGTCACATTTTTTACTGAACGTGATCTTTGTGTATTTGTTTTTCAACCAGGAAGTTGAAATATAAAAGTTTGTATTTAACAGCTGACTTGTGTTTTTTCTTCTTGGGGAATCTGGCTTTTCCATCCTAACGAAAATGAGTGTAGGGCAAATACTTGAACTTAATACTAATTCTAAAATAATGACTACATTATATACAGCTATTTAAACTGAAAATGAAAGTAACAGCCCTTCAAATAAAACAATTAATGGTGAACCTTTAAAGACAAAACAGAAATATTTCCATGCAAACAACACGCACTAAAAATGGTGTTAAAGTCGTACTGGAATTTATTTCAGCTCAAGTTTGCAAATATAAAATACAAACATTAATATTTACCAGAATAAACACAGCATCAGGAGATATATAGTCTAGTTTCTACATATTTTGATCCCATCCTGTGAAACATTATTATTAGTGTTTCATTAACAGTTTCTATAGTAACTAACATAGTGCGATTTCAGCCCTTAACACTCAGCTGTGACATCTTCTACCACAGCAAATGTACAATCAGTAGTTCTCCATCATTTAGGATATCCAGTATGTTTGAACAAAACAAATGGAAGTGAGCCCTAAGAGGAATGTCGTGGAATAAAATCCATGAGTGTCAGAGTGTAACAGCATTTTCAGGGAGCCAAGATTTCAAAGCAGCGCTCGCTTGTTTGCTTAATTAAATTTATTTAAACATTCCTGAGGTCAAAGTGAATATGTAGAAATGTATAGTTATTTAATGCTCTGTCTGTCAGCATAAAAAAGGAAGAACCTATGTTTATTTTGTTCATGCAGATAGGGTTGGGTATAGTTTAATTTTTATCGATTCTACTTATCGAATCAGGTTCTTTTAGAATCTCTGTTCTGATACCCTTCGATAAAAAAGGTGAACGTCAGCTCACCTGTGTTTTGTACCTGAGACGTTGCTGCTGTTAGCATTAGCTCTATCTGGGGCGTCACTGCAGCTGAGAGAGCGATTCATGCCACTTTTTTTTTTTTAGCGTTAGCTGGGGACCGCCATGGTCCAGGAATGGAAACAGAAGGGCTCTCATCTTCATGCTTTGTTGATGTACTGCGTGACAAATGATGTGATGTTAGGTCGGCGTAGCAGGTCCTGGCAGATAAGATTTTATGGACTGTAAAATGCTCACTGCAATTCAATCGTGAACGCCACTGTAACACATGAAAAAATTAGGAACCAATAAGTAGAATCCAAATGCACATGTCTTAACGAATCCACGGTTCTTGGAAATTTTCTAGTTCTCGATACCCAACCCTACACGCAGTGTTGTAGTCAGGTCACCAAATAAGTCTTGAGTAACTAGTTCAAGTAATTCTTGCTATAACAAATTAAAAACAGCACACAAACTCTACACAATTAAAGGCTAGATTACTATTTAGTTTTGAATTTCAGGCATTTCAGTGAATAAGCATAGATGTAAAATTAAAAGATGAAATAGACTCACTTAAGTAGGCTACATGTGCTTCAAAATTCTTCTTCATTCAAGCTACTGTTACCACAATGGAGCAAACTCACACACACTCAAATTGTTTGGCTACTTGTGCATCCCATGCAGATGTTGCCCTGTGGAGTCGGATTCCTATCTAATTACTACAGTACAAGTATTGACTCTCTTTGTGTCTCAGGTTTGCACTTTAGCTGCGAGATGTTTTGACGGTCTTAATAGGCCACTAACTTTGTATGCCAGCTTTTGGCTCTGGCTGGTTTGCTGAAATGTTTTTGAACTTACAGACATAATTGCCTAAATATGTGCCACCTACAACAATCCCCTTCTACAATTTGCTTCATGTTCAGTTTGTGTGACATTTATGGTGTACATGGTCTTCCACAGTGTCTTTGATACAACTGAGGGGCGGACAGCCTACACAGAGTGGCTTTGTGTAAATGGTACAACTCTGTTAAGTCTTAACTTAAGTGATTTACTAAACATCAATCCAAGGCCAGTTGAAAGTCTTCAAAACAATATTGACTCAGGCACACAACAATAACTTTGGGTATCCAGATAGCTTAAAACTATTTTCTGAATAAACTATTAATAACTTACAAAGCAACAAATACATAATTGCTGAGTATTGACATGTTTAGAGATGTTAATATTACCACTTAAGCGTGTGATTGAACAGGAATTTATTAACTGACAATGTGCAAAAATATCACCATCTTTTAGGAGTACCGTGTTTTACAGTCATGTGCGTTCACTTTAGTGTTGGTTATTTTCAGATGGTGTATATCACATTTTTGGATTTGTTAACTTTAAACATTGGTCCTTTATTCTAATAATGTGGAATAAAAAACTTGACTGTGGTCAAAGTTTTTACTTCAGCTGCTTTGCACAATATAAAAATATGATTAGAATGATTTGCACATTGTAAAGGCAAAATACACTTAAATAACTTCTTTAACAGTATAAACCTGATAGCTTAACTTCTGTAAATCAAATGTAACATTTACATTTTTACAAACGCCTCACGTTTTGATCATTGTGCAAACAACTTTACATCCCTGTGCTTCGAGAGAATTTATAAAACTTGTCAATGTTCCTGTTTATCTTTAGACATTTTAAAATATAAATAACAGTGATGGTAATAGAAATGTACGTAAAAAAAAAAAAAGGGAACACTAGCATTAGGAAAAACCTAATGCATCAAATGTAAAACTGATTGTATTACAGATTCACGGTTGTTAAATGACACATGATATGGTTTATCCAAATCCAGTAATGTGAAAAGTTTTCTTACAGTGTTAATGCTGGTATTATTTTAGGCAGTCTAAAAGGATTTTTGTGCTCTACAAAACACAATTTCTTGTCTTTCATATTTAAATTAATAATTAAATTGCAATCAGGAAACTGGATTTGTTTCTAATCTAAAACCAGGAAGTAATTATATTAAATGTCAAGTGAACAGGAAGGAAAGGTTCTAGTGCAATGTAGATATGTCGATATGAGTGCCACACCTTTCTTATCGCTTTTTGGAGACACTTGTCATTACTGGAGACCAACAGATCATATTATTAGACTAACTGTGAAATTTCCTCAAAGTTTAACAAAAGCAGAAACCATTAATTTGTTATTTTAAATGAGGGATTATTAACAAATTTGCAAGTTAGATTTTTGTCTCCAGTTGCAACAACTGTCTCCTTTTTCTGGAGGGGTCTTAAAGTGGGGAATCCACTTTGGTGTAGGATATCAGACATGATGAGCGATCATTAAAGAGCAGTGTGCGAACATCTGTCCAGTTATCTTGAGCGGTGTTGTATGTAGGAGGTGTGTGTGTGTGTGTGTGTGTGTGTGTGTGTGTGTGTGTGTGTGTGTGTGTGTGTGT
>JAPMOB010158315.1:0-10728 GCA_029875015.1 Lepomis gibbosus
TCAGAGTACGGTCTAGACCTGCTCTTTATGAAAAGCGCTGTGAGATAACTGTTGTTGTGATTGGCGCTATATAAATAAAAAAAAGAAAAAAGAAAAGAAAAGAGGCAGAAACCTCGAGCAGAACCATGGCTCGTACTGAGGACTGTTTGCAAACCAGAGCTTAAAGAGGCAGGAGCCT
Organism: Lepomis gibbosus; assembly: GCA_029875015.1. Classification (NCBI taxonomy): domain Eukaryota; kingdom Metazoa; phylum Chordata; class Actinopteri; order Centrarchiformes; family Centrarchidae; genus Lepomis; species Lepomis gibbosus. The sequence continues at coordinate 179 of JAPMOB010158315.1, forward strand.
CTACAGCTCGTTTCAGACTGCAGGCTGAAATGAGGGACCAGGATCAGATAGAAAAGGAATTTTTTGAACTCTGAATCATGCAAAGCTGCCACACAGGAGCCACAGAGCCGTGACATGGGGCTGGAAAGTCTGTAGGTGACCCAACGAAGAGGTCAAGGACAGCTGGACTTTCAGTTCTGAACTGAAGAAGTCTCTTGGATGAGGGACGTTGGACCTGGATGAACCTTCACAGACATCTGTAGGTCAGCTTTAAGCTTCCTGCTGAAATAGTCCTGCTCTCCGGTCAGTCAGCAGCAGATCGTTCCCGTCTCTACTCTGGTAAACCCCCCCGTCCTGCAGAAGAGCCATGCTATCAGCTACGCCACCATTGCTGCTGCACGCTCTCCACTCCTCTGCCTGCCCATCATCATCCAACGCGTTCTCAACGCCACCGGTTGCTACGTCGCAGCAACACAAAGGAGGTGAGCTGGTCCACATGCATAAACTCAGTGACTAACAGTTCTGATGGTTATGGGGATGGTAGGGGGCTTCGGGGGGCTGTCAACACCTTAGTCACCTAACACAAACAGACGCCAAAGGCTGCTTAACCGGAAAACTTTAGCGTTAAATAAATAAGCTTTGTCTCTTTCTCTGAAAGCGTCGGACACCCAGAGATGCAAACGGCCTCCGTCAGCAGCGAACCTTCCCGCTCCGTCAGCATCATTTTTCCTCAGTAAAATACATCTCTTCATCTTCCACCTGCGAGTCTGAGTCAAATCTTTACTGTCAGAACTCATCATCACTGCCTCCGTCAGTCCAGGTCTGAGAGTTGTAGCTGTGCATCCTTGTTCTGTTTCTGACTTTCATCAGTAGGAACAGCTGAGAACATTATGCAGTCAGTCACACAGCAAAGGAAACCTACAGAGCTATCTGAAGGGTCGTGGCTTCCAGCGGCAGCTACGCTCTTTGTCCGATAATAAATAACAGGCTGTAAAAACCAGCAGCAGACAAAATGGCCGCTCTGCAGGACATCACGCCATCTCTGCAGCAGAAGTTGGTCTTTGGGTCATTTAAAAAACAACTTTATAAGTTTCTTCACTGAGTTTTGGTGAAACCTGCAATGTGTGGGGAACTGAATGGATGTGGGTGAAGCTCTTTAGCTGTGACCAGAAAAGTTAGGAGTAAGGAGGTGGACGGGTGGGACAGAAGTGTCTCTGCTCAGGGACACTGCAGTGTCCCCAGGTATTCTCGCCTGATATCATCTTATTGTTCTGGGTTTTGTGCTGCTGCAAACACTTAATCTGCAGAAGTGAATGTGTGAAGAAGAACCCTGAATATTGTCAGTATTCACAAAGTTGGCCTCATCAAACACTAAGCAGCTTTGGACTTTATATTTTGTTGGTGATTTAAATTATCCTTGTGTGCAGTTGAAAAAATTTATTTATTTATTATAATATAATATATTTTAAGACAAAATAAATGTGTAGCACCTCAAAATTGGTTTCTTTCATGAATAAAAAAAGCAGATTAATTTTCATTTGTCCTTTGGAAAACAAACTAAAGGTGGTGGCGTGAATAAAGGCTGGATAAAGACGTTCACCGCTGACGCTTGAGCTCTGGGAAGAACGGCGATCTGATGTGTTGCAGCCGAACAATGGCTTCCAACAACAGATCAAGCAGACAGAAGGAGCGGCTGCCAGGAAAAGCTCAGGCGAGGGCCGTGCGTGTGCACGCCGACACCTGCTGTCCTACGCTCGTGCACGCTTGTGCACGCTCGTGCACGCCATGCGCAGGCTCTGCTGGCTGCTGCGGCTCACACACTTGGTGACTTTCATTGTGAGAGCAGAGGAAGAATGGGTGAGAGGGAGGATTTGGGGGTATTGGAATACCAAATACAATGAAAAGCCACTTTGCCTTTTGTTTGCCTTGCATGACGGCGGACAAAGCTCGCCACAAGTGGGGCTTAACATTCCATCTGGCTGAAGGAGAGGAAAGCAGCTGGCACGGCGGAAAGGCCACACTGTGGATCTGTGGACACTCCGAACGGGCTGTATTGGGTTTCTGAGGCCACTAGGAATGCATGGGAACTAGTCTGGGGAGGGGGGGGCAGGTCGCTGAGCTGTAGAGGGAGGGTGGAGGACAGCCAGCGTTGTTAACCCTTCAGGGGACAGACAGCGCTGCAGGGGCCGGACAAAATAATGCAAACACTTCAAGAATCTCCAAACGCAGAGAGCCGCCGGCTTCAACTTCTAATATTCAAGTGTGGACTTTTAAACGATGATCAGAATGATCAGTTCAGACTTTATTTCTCTGCCTCCTGTTCAAAGCCCCAGCAGACTGGAATACCTCAGCTGCTGATGTCAGATTCACGCCACATCCTGCCTTCTCACCTTGATCGATGCTTCTCACGTTCTTATCTGGTGATCTGCTCACATTTACTGTATTTAGACATTCTGACCATGCAGTCGTTAGAAAGTTCTTTAGATTTCAGTAATTATTATTTAACTATTGTGTTTATTTTCTTTGTTCTCTTTGCTGTCTGTCTGCACATCAAGGGACCGATGGACGAACGTCTGTTCTGTTGTGATATATGCAAGAAAGAAACAGTTAAAGGAACAATAACTTTTGCAAACACTGCTGAGTCATGTTCAACATGTTACCATCACAGCGCAGCGCGTCAGGACGCTTCGGGAAGAACAAGACATACTTTATTAAAACCACTTGGCTTTTTAACACCTTGGTGCCATTTTGTTTTTTTCTGTAGGGCTTTGCAGTCAAATTAGAGTAAAGAGAATAAATATTAAAAATATAAGAAATTTTCTGTCCACCGCCTCCTTACTCTTGCTTCTCTGCTTAAGTGTTGAGGTAGGGTAGAGTGGGGTAAGACGCCCCTCCCCTAAGCTTAATGTCTATTTGCTGACACTAATATGTTATAGATTTTTGTTTGTGTCTTGCAGATGGCCGTGCTCAGGGTAACATGATATAAAGTAAAATAAATACGTACAGTTAAGAACTTAATTAGGAGAAAGGCATAGTAAAATAAACTAGCTGGTTAACAGCGAGAGGACCAGACCTCTGTTACCTGATGTTATTTATTAGCTTTCCTGTCATTTATTTCTCAGAGTTTTGACAGGACAGTGGACAGTGAGAGGACAGAGGCACAGAGATGGGGGGCCACATGCAGCAAAGGGCCACAGGCTGGATTCGATCCCGGGTTAAATATTATCCACCTGCCTTTAGCGGTCCAAAGTGTGACCACACGTCCATATGTGACGACTTACAAAAGGGGGAACAGTATGCATCAGAGCATATAAGCCCCGCCCCTCCCTCGCTGTTCTGTATTTCATTCAAAGTTTATTCGTTATGAACGTGTCCTCTGTCCAAACTGGACCCAACGCGACGCTGCACTCCCGTGGGTCTGCGGCGACACGCTCGCCACGCGTGAGGTCGACTGGACGGACGGTTCTCGACATATCTGAGAGAATAATGACCAGGAAGGACCACAGGTGTCATTTGAGCTGAACCATGACTTATCACTGGTGAGAGAGAGAGAGAGAGAGAGAGAGAGAGAGAGAGAGAGAGAGGAGGAGTGGCTCCCACTTACTTCCTGTTCCTGGAAGGAGGGGAGGAAAACAAATGAGTGGAGAGAGAAAGCAGCAGAGGATAAAGAGGGACTTGATGCTGATTAGCTTGGACCAGCACGAGTACCAGTGAATGAAAATCCTTCAGAGAGCCGTCTGGATCCTTCTCCCCTCCCCTCTGACTTGCAGGAGTCTCTACACGGCAACAGGCTCTGAGCCCGGGCCTCCACGTCTGCTCGCTGCACAGTCAGACGAAGGCAGGAGGAGAGCGGAGAAACAGACGGCGTCCAACACGACGTTTTCACTGTGTCCTGCTCCACCTCCCCTGAAGAGTCACTAAAGACGTGCACATGGGGGGGGGATACCTCACATTGATCAGCTCAGGCCAACATGAATACAAAGTGAGGATTATTAGCCTGAGCCATGTGAGTCCACATGCCAACATGGCTCCGCTGGCCGTCTGCTGCTCTACAGCTCAGGAAACACACTGCGTGTTTGTATTCGAATTACGGATCCTGCTGCACTTTCCTGCTGATACGGATGCATTTGTGTCAGATTTGGCGTGAAGGACGTGCTTTTAGTTTTTCTGATGACTGGGAGGAAACCAGCGCGCCCACAGAGGAGGAGGAAGAACGGTATCGAAGGTGTGACGAGGAAACCTGCATCACGCTGATGTGACGTTATCTTTCTGACAGTGAAAAGTCACCGTCGTTAGCTGTGAGCAGAATAATAAAAAGTCTCGCACAGGTTTTAAGCCGACGCCGTCACAGAGAAGTTCGTGAAGCTCAAAGCAGAAACATTTCTTAAATCCCAGTTACCTGTTTCTGTGAGTTTGTTTGTGGCAGTATTTAAAAACCCATCGACCCGTCTGGACTTCTATCGCGTTCGGCTCCACGTGGACAAGTTTCTCTCTCAAAAATCAAACACCGGTTGGATTTTTCCAGGCAGATTCAGATTTTCTTTCAAGAACCGTCACTGACAGAAAACACAAACACGTCTGTAACTTTTCTTTAATGGAAAATTCTTTCTTTCTTCGTTCAGCAGAAGCAGCAGCTGTTCATAACACAACACTGACTATCAAATAACATGTTGTCTAAACTGCAGCAGGTAACAGGAGCCGTTATTGTTCCGAGCCGTGTGCACGCGTGTGAGCGCTCAGGTACTTCACGCCACCCCAGTCAGTCAGTCCCCCACCCGGGCCCCCTAGAGTCAAGAAGGTCTTGACACGCCGCTGGAACAGAGACGGGCATAAAGACCCTGAGGCAGCTGTGCCTCAGAAAACCTTCCTGACAACTACTCACATATGTTAAATCTAAAAAGCGTCTCAGTAAACTGGCCAGACATCATGTGATGGACGCCATCACTACGCTGGAGCATGAGCTCTGACCACAGCGGGCCTGGCTCTTTGCTGATGTGGTCAGGTTGCACGTTTGGTAACCTATGGAACTGGGTTCGACTCCGGGTTGGGGGGACTGCCCCCCCCCTTCGCTGCATATGGTGTCAGAAGTGTGATGGTTTGACATGAGGTGATCCGCATGAGGGACCTCAAAGACGGGTGGAGCATTTGTGGCACCCTGGGATGGGAGAATTAGCGGATGTGTGGGGGCTGCCTGTGTTTATGAGACGCATGGGTGCGCTTCACTAAAGGGTTGAGTTCACGCACTGACCGCCACGGTCAGGTTGGACGTTTGATACCCTGCAGATTTGGTTTGATTCCAGCTCAGATCTGTACTCATACCTGAGAAAACAGGTGAAACTTTAATCACACAATCTGTTTTCATGACTGTGACAGCAGGAACAGGAAGGAAAACCCAGTCCAAGGTCAAAACAGTGAGTTCTGTTTCAGGGAGTCGCCCTGCTGTTCATTATGTTTTATAAAATTATACTCAAATATAGATGTTTTTTTAAAGTCGTCAAATTTAAAACCAGAGAAACAGCAAAATAAGTAAATACGTACGTAGGTGACCAGATTGCAGTGGATGTGTATTTATAGTAATTTGGGTGAAGCGACCCTTTAACTGAACGCTCCACTGTTTTCTGCCACACATGAATATTAATGCAACACAAGCAGAGTGAAAAAGCAGTGAATGGCGAACCTTTCCAGGTATAATTAGAGTCCGCTGATTGCAGAGCTCTGCAGCACTCTGCCAAATGGCTCCGACTACAATCCGTCTATTATTCACATGCTGCCTCATATTTCCTGTTTGCTCACACTGCATTTACATGTCTGAGCTGAGAGAGGAAACACACGTGCACGCACATTGTCACACAATGCAAACCAAATGTTAAAATGCAACGATTGTATTATATTCTAAAAAAAATAAAATATATTATTTACTTAAATTACACAGGCAGGCAGATTTCCATGCAGGCGATCATCACATAACGTGGGCCGCTCCTCTGCAGAGTTAACGGGCGTTTAGAGAAGAAACATTTTTTATTCCACAACAGGTTTCCAGCCCTGAAACATCTGCTACGAGTTAACGTCACTGATTCTCTGCTGATGGTGTTTTGTGCCCTCAGGTCAAACACCTTTCGCCTCTTCAGGTGTGTCGTGGGATTGTTTTTACGGACGGGAAGCAGTCGGTTGGTTTCACGTCACCTTGAATAAGATCATAACCAAGCAGCTGTGTTTGCCTCCACCTATCACACCTTTACCACAGGAGAACCAGACGGGTTCATCATGGAGGTGACAGAGGTACAAGGTTCTGAATCTGTGGGAGTGAACTTAATTATAACTTCATTTAAAAAGCACAGTTCATGCATCACACAGTGCTTCACATGAATGCAGTAATCATAACAGTACGAGGCTGCGTTCACTCTGCAGAGCTTAGAGCTCAATTCTAAATCAATTGCCCAGATCTAAATTTTTTTTTTTTGATTGACATTTCACATTTTTTGTATATATCAGGCTGAAGTGTGAACTGATTTCCCTTCAATGTGTGTGACATGACAGATGTCTACTAGTTCTAAAAGATGGAGGGAATATGGGTGGTGTTATTATTGGTCATATTACTAATAAACAAAGGGCTGAACAGCAGCAATGTTGGTGACAGTGTCAACATCAGAACGCAAATCACTCATATATTTTGGACGTGCTCAAAGTCAGAACACTTCGTGGACAGAATCTTTTTAATTACTGGGAGGATAATTGGTTGTGTCATCCCTAAAGAGCCTGAGATTTTCTTCTTAGGTCTGCTACCTGGTGAGGCGGCAAAAAAAGACGACATTTAGTCTATCACTCGGTCTTGGACTGACCCACCTCGGACTGAACAATGGAAAGAAACAGTGGAGAAGATGACGTACTTTTAACGTAGCGAAGGACACATGTATAATAAGCGCAGGACAAAACAGTTTGCATATAAAGAAGCGGAAGAACCTTTAATACTTTATTTTATTATTGTACAATATGTAGTGTCCCTTGTTCTTTTTTTGTATGTTGTGTTGAAATAAGAAAAATGCCAAATAATTTTTTTTTTTTAAACGTCACACGCAGCACGCTGTCATAAACAAGGCGCCACAGAGGTTAGTTTAAGTTAGCTTATACTTGCTAACATTCACGAATTTCATCAGAGTCCCAACTCTAACGAATTGTGAGAATATTAAAAACTTTTTGACCTTTTCTTTCCGTTAGTTACTGTTTGGCGCTGTTCAACACATCCTCTACGCTCGGACGGGCAGCGTGCAGGTGACTCAGCAGAGAGCTCGCTGGACTTGCAGATGATAGCGAGGACGAGGAGAAAGAGAGACCTTTTTAAATTACTTTGTTTAGCTCAGAATTGTGACGATGGCCGCTCCAGAAAGTCCGACGCGTTCTCATCTCACTGCGTCATTACTGACACTTTCAGAAAGTGTGACAGAGTCATTGTTTGACGAAGTGTCCGTATGAAACGCCACCGTTTGCTACGGCGCAGAAACACAGTACCTACCCAGCTGTAGGGTTAGCCGCTCGACATGCATAAAGTCACTGACTTCCATTTAGGTGCGGTGGTGATGGCGGTGGCTTTGGGGGGCCCAGAGCGTCTCATGCAGACGCAAAAGGGCACCTTTAACCATGCTTTATCACTTTTTGGTGAAAGCGTTGGTATTGCACGCCCTGAGATAAGAACAGGTTGGAAAAGTCGCAAGAACTTCGGGCTGACGTCCAGCCTGAAGTCACATTTCAATCAGACCTGGGTCTGATTTGTACCACAGATGAAAGTGGCCCAAATCCCAACTGGAGTCCACATTCACACTGTTATAAACAAATCAGATCTGAGTCACAAATGAGGGGGAAAAAAATCAGTTTTGGGTCAATTAGTCCTGCAGTCTGAACGCAGCAGGCAGGAGAGAGTTACAGTAATAAAAAACTTAATAAATAAACGCCATGTCTTTCTGTGTCTTGGACAGTTTTCCTTAAATGATAGAAGAACACTTTAGTCACTGGTGGTGGACGGGTGGGCCAGAAACCGGACTTTCAACCAAGAAACGGGAGTTCATCGCTCGTGTGAAACCTAAATTCAAAATTGATTGTTTTTAGTTAGGTACCGTAAGGAGACCTATTATACTGTATTTCCATCCCTATATTGTGGTTCTGTGACTTCTACATGATTCAAAGTCCAAAAAAAATTATCTATCTATCTTAAACTGACTCTTCATGTAGGCCTTCATTTCAGCCTCAGCCTGAAACAAGCTGTGGATGCTCCTGTCTCTTTAAGGGCCCCTCCCCCTCCTCCAAAGCCCACTGTCTTCTGATTGGCCATTGTCTTATGTGTTTACTAGGTTGCTGCAGGGATAGGGCTGCATTTTCTGCCCGGAGCAAGCAAATGACCATATATGGAAATCCGGCTCAGAATGACATCATTCAGAACGGGGGAAGTCTGAGGTTTTGGCTCACAGGGATTTCTTTTAAATACTTTGCCCTCATTATTTGAAACTTTGGTCATGTTTAACAGGAACATCTGACACTGTAGATGAATCAAAATATGAAAAAGCACAATAGATCCCCTTTAAAGTGATGACGTGACTTCATTTACATAGTTCTTTTCACCCACCACCTTTTCCTAAACCTAACTGCGTTTAACAACGTTAATCACTAGTTTTATTTTAAAGTCTAACCGGACGTTGCATATTTATTATTGCTAACTTGACCACAGAGCCAAAACAGTTCTGGAGGAGGATCCAGGGCAGCAGAAGCGTCCATATGTGACGAGTTGGGATGAGAACGTGTTTTTAGTCCCGCTTCCTTGTTGACTTTACTTCTGCCCGTCTGATGTTGTGCTTCCTCGCGTGCTTTGTGTAACAGAGTGAAAGAACACCTTAGCGAGTCCTGACCCGACCTTCAGATAATGCCAAAGCATCAGACTCTACTGGAGGGAAATGAAATTTATGTTATAGGTAGCCGTTATATTGTGTTGAACATGTTTCCCTTCCTCTTCTTTGGTTGTGGATGTTCAGTTGGCAGATTTATTTTCTCTGGAACATGAAAGTTACCAGCTGGAAGTCTTTATTTATATGTGAATTTCTGAATGAGGGAGAAAGAGCACTCGTGCTTCCAGTCCCTTTTTATTATATTACTTTTTATTTTTTTATGTTTTGTAAAACTCTTGATCAGAGTATTTTTACTTTATTTTACTTTAAAACGTGTCTGGAGGGAAACTTTAACAGAGTGATGCTGAGGCAATTTTTAGAAATTACAGATCATTTCAATTTTGAAAGTGTCTCTTCCTATAATTGCCTTATTCCAAATAAGTACAATCCAACCGACCAAGGCCCACGCAGCGATGCATGTAGGGATATACTAATTCAATTTAATAACTAAGCTTCGATCCGGAGCTTCTGTTTTCTCTGGACTGTTTACTCCCCCCTGGCATTTTGTTCCACAGATTTTGATTCATTGCATTCAACAGAATTAGATATAAAGATGGAGCATGTCCACCGTATGTTATAGAGGCGCTTCTCCTCTGACAGAGGAGATTTAATTAAACTGGATGGTGATACATATACAGCTAATAAGCTACCACAGACTTTCCCTCCGAGGTCAGCACTGCCCAGACCGCTGGCTGTTGGTCAACGGCACCCAAGTTGAATTTAATTTTAACAACTTTGCATGGATTTACTGCCCCCATGAGACAATTTCATTCAGAAGTGATTTTCTGGTCTGAACTCAACCTTTACTGGTGAGTTACAAATATGAACAAATGCTGCACTTAAAAGGCAAATAATAAAAAATGTGTGCAGCAGAATTGTTCGGCCTCGGCCACATTTTCACATGACGTCTGACACACACATGTAATTGTCTCCCACAATCAGCATCCACACCAGCCTCCTTGCACCTGTTATTGCAGCACTGTTAGCCCAGCTGTTCGCGCCTGGGCCTCCACTTCTCATCTGTCTGGGAGACAAATGCAATCCTCCCCAAGCTATTAGAAAAATGTGGCAATTATACTAATACACCTGATATAAATACTCTGCATTTGAACAAGAAAACACAGATGTTCAGAGACACAGTGATGGAGAGAGCTGAGAGAAAGCACAAGAAAGTAAGTGGCGTAGTGCCGTCATAGTGCCAAGAAAACAGGATTAAAGGTTCATTACATGAACGCTGCAGAATGTAGTTCCCATCCCAACACAAACATGTCCACGATCTTTCTTTAAAGGAGAGCTTTTCTAGTCCTGTATCGTAGTTCTGTGAATCCTGTATGGCAGCTTTGCATGATTCAAAAAAAAATTTTTTTCTTATACTGACTCTGCATGTGGGCCTTCATTTCAGCCTCTGTCTGAAACAAGCTGTAGATGCTCCTGTCTCTTTAAGCCAGCCCCCCCCCCCTCTCAAAGCCCACTTTCCTCTGATTGGCCAAGACCTGAAGCATGTTACCAGGCTGTTGTTGTTGCTGGGTGGAACAAGCAGACTGAGCGTTGCCGTGCCTTAGTGTGGGAGCACATGACCATATATGGAACAGCGGCTCCGTCTGGCTCCTGGTGTCGTATTACGGAGCCGTTGGTAGAAAA